>PVJL010016505.1:0-20737 GCA_004026885.1 Lyroderma lyra
GTGTGGAGGTTCCTCAGAAAATTGGGAATGGAGCTACCATTTGACCCAGCAATCCCCCTTCTGGGGATCTACCCAAAGAACTTGAAAACCTTTGTCCGCAAAGACTTATGTACCCCAATGTTCATTGCAGCGCTGTTCACAGTGGCCAAAACATGGAAACAACCAAAGTGCCCTGTGACAGATGACTGGATAAAGAAGCGGTGGTACATATACACAATGGAATATTACTCAGCTATAAGAAAAGATGAAATATTGCCATTTGCAACAAAATGGATGGACCTAGAGATCATCATGCTAAGTGAAATAAGCCAGACAGAAAAAACAAGGAACTGTATGACTTCACTCATGTGCGGAATATAAAACTGAAAGCAAAGAAAAAAAGAAATGAACAAACAAATAACCCATGGACACAATCAATAGTTTAATGTTTATTTGGGGATGAGTGGGTTAGGGAGGGGAGAAAGGGGAGGGGGTGGGAGAGGAGGGAGGGGAAGCTAAATATAAGGTGATGGAGAGAGAAGTCACATTAGGTGGTGAACTGATTATACATCAAGTTGACAATGCACTGTAGAATTGTATGCCTGAAACCTATGTAATCCTTGCTAACAGATGTCACCCATAAAAAAAAAAAAAAAAAAAATATATATATATATATATATATATATATATATATATATATATATATATATATAAAAGAAAATAGTCACTGGGGGCCAGATCAGGTGAGTAGCAAGGGTGTTCCTGTATAGTTATTTGTTTACTGGCTGAAAACTCCCTCATAGACAGTGCCTTGTGAACTGGTGCATTGTTGTGATGCAAGAGCCCTGAGTTGTTGGCAAAAAGTTCAGGTAGTTTTCATCTACCCTTTTCATGCAGCCTTTTCAGCACTTCCGAATAGTAAATTTGGTTGATTATTTGTCCGGTTGGTACAAATTCACAATGAACAATCCCTCTGATATCAAAAAAGTTTAGCAACATCATTTTGACTCTTGATTTGGACTGATGGAACTTTTTTGGTCATGGAGAATTGGCTGACTTCCATTGTGCACTTTGATGCTTTGTTTCCAGATCCTATTGGTACACCCATGTTTCATCACCAATGATGACATGGCCCAAAACATTGTCTTGCCTCTCCAAAAGGTCTTGGCAAACTTTGACTCTTCTTTGCTTTTGTTCATTGGGGAGCTCCTTCAGGACCATTTTTGCACATATCTTTCTCATGCCAAGATTTTCAGTTAAGATTTTCCTGTTTCTCCATTGATGTTTACTTGGTCTGTTATGCTTCTCACAGTTAGCCAATGATTTTGACATACAATATGATGAATTTTTGCAATGTTTTCATCAGTTCTGCTTGTTACTGGCCACCCTGACCTCTCTTTATCAGTGACACATTCTCTCCCCTCAGAAAAGTGTTTAATCCATTTGTATACTGCTGTTTTTTTCATGGCATTATCCCCATAAACTTGGACTAACATGTCCTTGATTTCACTTCCACTCTTGCCAAGTTTAACAAGTTAATTTAATGTCAAGCTCTGACATTCTCGTGATGGCACACAAAAACACGCAACAATAATAATGAACACCACTCAGCAAGACACTTCGACACAAACACAGTTGTGAGACACAGATATACCAAGGTTTTACCGAGTTGTTTGTACAGTGCTGCCAACGTAAGTACACAGTACCAAGTTCACGAACTTAATTGTCAGAGTTCATAAATAACCAACTAAAATTTATGCTAAAGGCTACAGATCTGAAGAAGAGAATAGAATCCTCAGAAACTATATGGAAAGAGGTAAAGAAAATTCAAACCAGTACAAGTATATTGCATAAAGCTCAGGCCTTAATTTGAATAAAACAATGTATTAAAATATAAATGCAGAATTAAAATTTTAATCAACATTGTCACTAAAGTAAAAAAAAAAAAAGCATATATAGTAAATCATCCCATACATCTATCTGGAAGCAATTGCTATCTTTTAGAGATAGTTCATGAAAACATAAGCATTGAGCGCATCCATTTAAATGTCAGTGTCCCACCCTGAACCCTGAATTTTTAATTATGTGTCTTTAAGATGGTTTCACATCTCATAGACCTTTTTTTGGTCTGCATACTATTCTATTAATGGATGCACTGTTATGTATCTAACCAGTTCTTTTTTCATAGACATTTAGATTGTTTCCAACATTTTTGCTATTAGAAACAATGCTACCCCTTTATACATGTAACAGTTTATAAATGCAGACCTATCTATGGTATTAATTTCTAGAAATGAAGTTGTGTCATATTTAATCTTTCCTTTCCAGAAGTTGTGTCAATTTATACTTGTACCAACAATTGATTGCTTCCTAAAAATCTTTGCCAATGTGATTGTCAGTATTAATTTACATTTCTCTTATTATAAGGGCAATTGAACAACTTATCATATATTCTCAAGTCATTTGTGTTTCTTTTTCTATAAACCAGTTGCTAATATACTTTGCCTATTTTTATATTAGATTACTAATCCCTTTTCTTATTAATGTTTAAGAACTCTTTTTATATTAAGGAAATAAACCTTACATATTTTCCCCTCAAATTTTCACTCATCTTTTAACTTAATTATTTCTTGCCAAGCAGAATTTTTTTCATTTTTATTCATTCAAATTTATCGATCCTTTCTTTTATGGCCTCTGGGATTTGTATCAAACTTAAAAAGACTTTTCCCACATTGATATTATGAGAATTCTCCCACATATTTTATGACTTCATTTTTACATTTAAATCTTTTATCCATGTGGAATATATTAGATACAAAGAGCAAGGTAATGATCTAATTTGATTTTAGTGTTCCAAATAGCTGCCAAATGGCCCCCAAACCATTTGCATTTCATCTTTTTTAGATAATGCTTGGGAACACACTAAGAAACCTAGAAATTGGTCTTAACTTCGGCCTTAGATCCCGTGGGAAACTCGCCCCACACAATACATGGAAAGTACCATCATTACCCCTAAAGAAATAAGCTAATATATGAACATATCTGAATGAGAAGTAGGGCAACTGGGATTAGTTTAAGTCTGGGCAGACAAGTATTGTGAAGACTAAATCCTATCAACCGGAGGGACCGGATGTTCTTTAAGAAAAATAATATAAAATTACAAATATAAAATAGATATAAACATGAGTATTTATTTAGAATAAAAGACATTATAATAAGTTAAAACTTTTTAACTAAATACATTCTGCAAACATTAGACAACAGAAAAATAACATAATAAAACAGCACAATGATATACTCGTATGTATTAACTCCCCATTACCTCTATATTATTTTGGCTGCATATTCTTTGTCTCTTCGTATGACAATGATTTTATAATATGATTCTTCAGAGAGAAATTAGAAATATAATTCAGTTTTTTTCTCTAGCATGGTTGATCAAAAAACATTTTTATTAGGAATAGTTTAGAAAATTTTCTTCAGCATTAAATTGATATTGGTATTGTCATGTAACTTTCTTGTCAAATTTGGAGAAATTGCTACCTAGTTTCTATCATATGTAAGCTATAAGATTTCAGGTCATTTCTAATTTTTCTTGTTCAATGACTAACCTTAAATTCTTTTTAAATTGATGATACTCATTAACCAGTTTGTCATCACTGCCCTCATTGTAAAGCTTACATTAGTTCTATGTAATTATGTTTTGTCCAGTATTTTATGCCAAATCACAAAGGAATATAAATCCTTTTCCAGTATGTTCTTATGATTTTTTCATCTTCATTAATGGGATTGCCAAAAATCTAAGAACTATTTTATTCATTACTTCTATGCAATATGTAATCTCTTTATTTTAGTGAATTACTGCTTTAGGTATGATTTGAAATTTGGGGTCTTAAATTTAATTCTTGTCATTTTTGCTCATTTGCATGGCTTTTATTTCATATTCCATTCATTTTCATAAGAAATTTTCTTGATCAAAGAGAAAATTAAACCAGAATTACAAATTATAGAGAAAGTAATAAAAAGGATTATAAGAAAACCAGTGAATCACAGCTAAAACTGTTCTCTGAGGAAAATATGTAGTCTGAATACCAAAAACAAAGGAATTTATTTTTTAAGAAAGTTAGTAGAAGAACAATGCAGAAACCAAAAGAAAATATTATGAGATAATTCATAAAGACAGCTTTTGAGATTATTGAAATGTAAAAAAGTTATAGAATATAAATTAATCCTCAATGTTTAATATTTGAAAAGAACAAATTAAATGGGTAATTCTCTCTCAAACATAGTTGAGGAGAAAATGTAGGAAGAGAACCACAGACTAGGAATAGAGCAGAGATATTATGAGAAAATATTGTGCGTAAATATTAAACTCTATAGCTGTAATCTGAGAATATAGAGAAAATTAATGTTTTCCTATTGAACTGTAACATTACATTAAAATAGAAGTCTCAGCTCAAGCTGCAAGTTTCATCAGACTCTGCATTGCTGTATTCCAAAGGAGGAATTACAAAGGCAAAAAAACCCCAATAATTTATTACATAATTTTTGAAGCTCTTACCTACTTTGAGAGCACAAAAGGATCAAAAGTTGGGAATTAAAGAGAGAAATTTGTCAAGAGACTTTCTTTGGAAAAGACTGTACTGTGGTTTCTACTCTTCTTCTCCCCCAAAGGAGAGAGGAATATTACCTCCTAAGTCTAGCCCTGGAGATTTCTGTCGTACCACCCAAAGAGCTTGACTTGCATTCCCTGCTATTGTTGGGAGGGGATGGGGGTGAGGGACAAGAGCACAGCTCTTCTGGGACCTTAGTCCCTTCTAAGAAATCTCCTGAGCAAGAGAATAGCTGCTCCAGTAGCAGCAAACAGTTGTATTGGGGTTGATCTGCACTCCAGTGTTTTTTGGGACAGAAGACAAGAGTTTCTTCCCTTGAACCAAACATAAGCCATGAGGAAGAGCATCAGCCTTTTAAAATTTCTGCCTGTAGCACAGTTTGAGAGGGCTCTGAGAATCCAACAGAGAGTTGAGAGTGGTAATATGAAAACTAGAGTCTAAGAGGAGTAACGATGTATAGAATCCATTGTCCTCATCACTAGATTTGCTGTCAGAAGAACTCAGCTGGAAGACTCTGAAAAATTTATACAAATGGCCATGAGAGACGAAAACAAAAACAAAAACAAAACAGGCCCTGGGAATGCGAAGCCAGCTTATAACAGTACCTATCAAAATTGAACTTTCTATCCATCTTTTCTCTTCTCCCTTTGGGCACACTCTAGTTTCAAAGGAATTGGAAATTGCAACTAATAATTGAGTGGAGGTTAATAGAAGAGATAAAGGAAGATTTCTCCCTGGTGGTGATGGTGGTGGCAGTGTAATCCTTTAATTTCTCTGAATTCCAACTTAAAAACAGAGCAACAGATAGCAAAATCAAAACTCATGGATGGATAACACAATGAAACTAGTCAACAAGGAATCCACACAAGTCCTAAAATGCAAGCAGGTGAGGACGAAACATCAAGAGTCCCAAGACCTGCATGATATCACAGAGCTTGCATGCGAGAAATGATGTGAAAACAGAAGACCCCAAAATAGCCAACAGGTATTTACTGGAAAGCATGCAAGATCGGAGAGGAGCAGGTGAAATGGAGAGGGGTTTTGCCTAATCAAATAGCAGGCGGGTGTTAGGGGCCCATGGAGGGAAATGCAGAAGCTGGAACATGTTGGGCTCCTGTGAACTGCCTAAACTAACCAACTGGAGCTCCCTTTACAGGAAAGGGTCTCACACTGAGGGAACACTGCTAGAACTAGAATCGAGATTGAGTAGGATGGGTTCAACAAAAGAGGAAGGGGGAAAAATGGTAAGGACACAGGCCAAGAAACCTGGGGAAACAAACTACCACATCTTTTAATGCTATATGAAAACAACAGAAGAGAGATCTCTGTCAAGTTACTCTGAACCATGCCTCCTTCCAAACGTTCAGGAAAACTAGTTTTATATTAAAAAATTAATGATACAGAAAGGTAGTTATTATACAATAAAAGAGGGTAAGACATAGAATAACATCTCCATGGCTCAGTGGTTCTCAAACATTTCTTCTCAGTATCTCTTTATACTCTTAAAAATGGTGAGGACTTCCTAAAAGCTTTGTGTATGTGAGTTATATTGATATTTGCCCTATTCAAAATTAAATTTGAGTGATGCTTAAAAGATTTATCAATTGATTTCAAAATAATAATGCACCTAGTACATGTTAACATTAAAACCTATTTTATGAAAAACACTACATTTTTCAAAACAAAAATAATAATGAGAAGGATAGCATTATTTTACTTATATACAAATTGTTTTACTATTGCACTTAATAGAAGACAGCTGGATTCTCTTATCTGCTTCTGTTTGCATCTGTTGGGATGAGCTATTTTAGTTGAAATATATGAAGAAATTTGGTCTTACACAGATAATTGTAGATATTATTCTTTGATATTACAAAAAACTTTCACAAGTGATAACTGCTTAAAGGTAAGCTGCAACATGGAATATGAAACTGTCATTAAACGTTTTAAACTCTGTTCTATTAAAATATATTGATTTATCTTTGATGGATCTTTTATCCATGCATAACTTTGTACATTGACCATTTGGATAGTTTGGTTCCCTGAATGGTGCATATTTTCTAAATGTTGACACATTTCATTGTAAAGTAGTAAAAAGTCACACTTGTAAATATCACCATCAGTCTCACCTGAAGTGTCTTTAAAGATTAGGAAACTTTAAAGCTGTGACCTGAATTTAATTTGGAAATATCACTATAAACTCATAAAGTATTTTACCTTAAAAAGAAAGAAATGTTAATTTAGACCTATATACTACCTAGCTTTGTCCGCTTAAAAGGCATAGAAATAGTATTCAACCTGAGAGCAGTGAACTAATCTAGTACCCAAAATATGGTCTTGAAATACCATTTCTCACTAAAAGAAACCCGTTTCTTAGAGCAATGGTTGGTTCTAGGTCTGCAGCAAGAAACACATAGAAAAAGCCTAGAATATCCTATAATACTAAATAAGGAATAGTATGATGCTATCAAAAGAACACGGAAGCTAACTTGAAGAGGCTCATTCTGATCAAAGATAGAAAAATACGAGCTTCAAAAACAATAATTGCAATTGATTGGGACCTATCAAATACATTTAAATCCATGAATTCATAATATTTTTAAAAATTAATTGATCAAGCCGGAAACAAAGGCTACATACACATTGTATAATTTCATTTGTATGAAATATCCAGAATAGGCAAATCCACAGAGACAGAAAATAAATTAGTGGTTGCCAGGGACTAGGGGAATGGGAGGAAGAGGGAGTGACTGATTAATGAGTAGGGGGTTTCTCTGTGAGGGTGATGAAAATATTCTGTAACTAGATAGTGGTGATGGTTGCACAATACTGTCAATGTCCTAAATGTCACTAATGGTAAATTTAATGTTATGTGTATTTTGCTACAGCTTTTTAAAAACTAAAAACACCAATTTGATCACCTTCAGAGAATTATAGTAAATTAATTACTTTGAAAGCTAGTAAATAAAAAAGAAAGAATCAAGAGTTTATCCTCCTTTCCTATATTAATTTTAACACTTGGTAACCAAAAACTGGTTAGAGAAAGCAAGGAAGAAAGGAAAGAAGGGAGGGAGGGAGAGAGGGAGGAAGGGAAGAAGAGAGAGAACAATATTATCTTAGCTTGCAAGCGATATAATTGTGCTCCTAGAAAATGCATGTGACAAAAAAAATAAATAAATAAACTAGAATAAGAGAATTTGAAAAGGTGACTCAACACTACATACACACACAACACATGAAAACAAAAAAATGAAAATGTTTTCCTCGATATATTCAACAGAGGGGGATATTTTTATTCATAGCAATGACAAAACTTATAAAATACTTGGGATAAAATTTTACAAAGTACAAGACATATATGAAGGAAATGATAACATCCCAGTGAAGAACACATGAAATGAGACCTGGACATACAGAAAACTTTATCATGTTTCTAAAGGAGAAAACTTAATTCTTAAAAACATATGCCCCCAGAATTAAAATATAAAGCTAATGCAATTCCAATTAAAACCCCAGGAAAGAGGTTTTGTTTTTGTTTGGGAACTGAATAAAATTATTTTAAAGAAGACTATGGAGAATAAGTACCAAGAATAGCAAAGAAAATTATTTTACAAAGAATAGTAAAGGGTCATATGCTATACAGAGAGGGAGTTTGGCCTAATGGTTAAGAACATGGGCTCTGGAGCCATACCCAGGCTCTGCAGTTGGTGGTATGTCACAGAACATATTCCTTACCCTCTTTGTCCCTTAATTTCATCATCAGTAAAATGGAGCCATTAATAGTACCTTCCTCATAGGGTTTTTGTGACTATTAAATCTAAATTGTGTAGAACAATATAAGAAATATTACAACAGCACTGTTAATATTACAATTACTATAAATTCAGTGTATCAAAGAGTATCATAAAGGTTCAGAAGTAGGCAAAGAAACAATGGAACCAATTAGAGGATCAGGAACTGAGTCCAGCATGCATGGTACTTAATGTACATAAAGGTTGAATTTCAGTTTAGCAGAGAAAAATAATTTATTTACAGAAGTGGCACAATGGGCTAGCCATCTGAAAAAAATGCATGTCATATACAAAAATAAATTCCAGATGGATTCCAGATTTAAATGTAACCAAAAAAAGAAAAAGGAAACTTGTAGGAAAAATTAGGAGAATGATCAACCTTGGGATAAGAGAGCCATTCTTAAATAGCACAGAAAATGCAGACATAATAACTGAAAAAACAGACATATGTGACAACATACAACTTAATATTTTTGAATGACAAAAATCACAAGCATAAATAAAATAAAAAGGTAAGTATAGCCTGGGGAAATATTTGCAACACATTCATTCATTCAATAAATATTCACTTAAACACCTTTTATAAAATAGGTGCTACTGGATGCCATGCTGAATAAAACAGTCAGCAGATGCGACAAGTCAGGATTTGATTTATCATTGTTATTTGTCTAAATAGTGTTCCTATGTTCATGGAGCTTACCTTCTAGTGATAGATGATACACATGACTGACAACATACAAAGAGAGAGAATATGGTAAAAATAGTAATAAAATATGAATAGACAAGTGAGAGAATTCAAAATAACCATAACATATGCAATTAATATCGATTGTGTTCATAAGGTGGAAACAGTGCACATTCCTTCCCAGCTTTGTATTCAGTGACCTCGTGCTGGTAGTTTGAACTCAGCCATGATGAAAATATTTACACTTTGGAAATCAGCAAATGTTAGTCAGGTTTATTATTTTGTTATTTGTCTAAACTTAAGAATGTGATGGAGAAAGATATTAGAGATTCAGATTAAACTTAAAAGTATGGCATGTCTGTGGCTATCACATTATGAATAGCACAAATCATTAAGGAAATATTCTTCCTGTATTTGAAAACTACTATCCAATTCAGCACAGAAGTCATTCACCTCATCGACAAATGAGTGAGGTTTTGACATATGTAGTGCTAAAGCTGAAAGATTTCAGTTTAATGAATGTAATTTCTATGAAGATGAAAAGTAGTTTAATAGTAGATCATATTTCAGATTAAATTTCAATAAATTTATTGGGAAAGGAGTTAGTGAACTGAAATGAAATTCCGTATGTCAAATTATGTTTGAACTGTGATCATAGATCTCATACAGACTTAAGAGTTTAGCAACAATCACCCAAAGCATTCGGTAAGATTAAATTGACTATGTAGAACTTATGATAGAGTACTATATATTCCATTATTATTTGTAAATTTTGTATCTTTAATATCAGTAAAATTTATAATAAATGTATGTACTTACATATGCATGCTGTGTGTGTGTGTCTGTGTGTGAGTGTGTGTGTGTGTGTGTGTCTGTGTGTGTGTCTGTCTGTGTGTGTGTGTCTGTGTGTGTGTCTGTGTGTGTGTGTCTGTATGTGTGTCTGTGTGTGTCTGTGTCTGTGTGTGTGTGTGTCTGTGTTTCTGTGTGTATGTGTGTGTGTGTGTGTGTGTGTGTCTGTGTGTGTGTATGTCTGTGTGTGTGTGTGTGTGTGTGTGTGTGTAGAGGCAATTAAACACTTAGCAGCATGCCGTTGCTGCCACCTACATCCCTTTAACCAGAATTTATTCATGTTCTATCTAGGCAACTTCATGACCTGATAAAAATTCTATTACTACAGTAAAGGAATAGGCTGTATTTGGGGAAAGAACTAGCAGTCTCTGACATAGCACTACTATTTTCATTTTTTTTATAAGAGGTAACAGACTTAGAGCCCTTAGGTTAACTCCCCCAAGGTCACTCATATAGTAAGAAGATGAACAGAGGTTTGGACTCATGTTTGTCTAACTTCAAAGTTTTTTTTTCTCCACACCGTTCTCTACCTCCAGAAATATAACACACTGAGTTTGAGGTAATGGAGAATGTGCAAGTAACAGAAATGTTCCACTTCCTCATAGGTACGTACTAATAGCGTAGCCAATGGAGTGAAGGATTTCTATCACAGAGAAAAGGAGCCGGTGAGGGGGGTTAGGAAGTCAGTGGGAACGATGTGAACTCTCTGGAAAGTTCGTTTGCTTATTGGGAGATTAAATCACGGGTTTGGCTGGGGCGGTAGGGAGTTAGGTATCTATCCTTATTTTTTTTCAGACACAGTCCACGTTATTTTTTTATTATTATTACCTTGAAAATAAATATTGCTACAGACACATCATGAGAGACAGATGGTGACCAGCAAAGAGAGAAAGGACTCGGACATGAGAACTTAGAAAATTGCCCTTCCCCGGTGGGTCAGTAAAACCCTCACTCCAATGTACTTAGTTCTGTGTGTGAATCTTACCTACTAGACTTTAAACCCGTTGAAGGCAGGAACTGTATCTTGTTAAATGTCCTAACGTAATTTCGCCACAGAGTTAATGAGTAACAAACATTGGTTGAATGAATTATCATAAGAGTGGACTGTGATTAAATGTATTTAGTACTTGTTTCTGTTCATATATATAATATGCATTTTGTTTCTACTTGAGATTTCCTAAGAAGCGCTCCATCACATTCTTTTTTTTTTTTTTTTTTTTTTTTTTTTTTTTTTTTTTTTTTTTTGCTTTTTGGTATGTGGGTAGCTCCCTGGCTGGGAATCGAACCCAGGCCGCAGCGCTGACAGCGCCAGCGCCGAAGCCTTAAGCCACTGCACCACCAGGGAACTCCCTCACATTCTTAAGTTTAGACAAAATCTGTGAGGAGGAGCCATGTCTTCCTCAGGACCACAGGTTACTCAACGATTTATCCGACAGATATCCATTAAACTCTTGCCTTATGTGACGCACTATAGATTAAAAATATTAGCCACTCCTTAAACTAGGAACTCTGCGAGAGTGGGGACTACATACCTTCTTTTCTCTGGAATTTCCCACAGAGGACTGTATATATTCAGAATGCAAGTTTCATTGTAAAAATAGCTAACATCCATTGCATGCTTACTGTCAGCTCCAAGTGACTTACATATATTACCACATTTAATCGCCGTAACAATCCTATGAGTGGGGCACGATTATTACCCCCCTTACAGATGAGAAAGCTGAAGCTTAAGAAATGAAGTAGTAAAGAATATCAAGCAGTATGAAGCATCAGAATCCCTGGATCCCAAATTGTTATCCACTGTGTTGTCCTGGCTTCCCTTGGGCTACTGGCAATTCTCTGGGGCAGCACTGTAAAAAGGATGAGCCATTAAAAACCCTAATCCCACAGCTCTGCCTGGACCCTGGGTCAGTTCTGCCCCTTCTTATCCAGGACTGGCAGATAAGGATATAAAGGTCACGTTTTTAGACTTAAGTGCCTTGTAACAGAATCAGTGATGAATACTATTTCTGACAGGTTTTAGGGTCTGATTTTGTGGGTTGGGATATAGACTCTTCCACCTGTCTCTGGCTAATTAGAAAACTAAGCGTTGCCTTGTTCTGCCGAAACTGGCACCCACGTGTTGAAAATGCCTTCAAAGAAACGGTGGAATTTGAGGGGACTTTTTAAGAAGTTCCTGTTTTGTCTTGTTCAAGATGGATGACTGAACTCATGTATTTATATTTGCATCCTCCAAACTCTTGCTAAAACATGAGTAAAGATATGCAAAAGAGAATAGGAGGGAGGAATCATTCGTAGAATTTAATGGCTTTCTGGAAAAGAGAACGTGAATAAGACTTCATTTACAGGTAACATAGAGCCCAAATGCACAGGAGGAAGGCAGAGTTAGACGAGAAATGGTGGGATGGGGGAGGAAGACGAACGACGTCAGAGGCGGAATGACTTTGTGAGAAAGTTAAGCCCCATGTATGAAGCAAACTAAAATGCAGCGTGATTTCCAGCATGAGATAACGTTGTAAGAAAATGCAATCCATTTAACCTTAATGCTTGAACCGGTTTCTTTGCACAATAGAACTCCTTCTCTTAAGGGTCCATTGGATGTATTGAGAATATGTATTCAAGTCATAATATTAAAACATTGTCAGAAGGTTTACAATTTTTAGAATCAGTGCACAGAGAAACCGTGGAAAATTATATAGTTACAGAATAGAATGTAAAGATTATGAAACTGGACAAAGCAAAAGCAACACTGTAACTGACGAAGGTTAGGAGAGGAAGATGAAGTCAAGGTGCTAATATCCTCACTGTTCAGGGTACAGAATCAAAAGATACTGTCTAAAGTTGATTTTATAAGAACGAGACATTTAAATGATTATATAGAGTTGTAAAAGTAATCAATAGAAGAGCCAAAGAGAAAAATATAACTAACAGAACTTGGGAGGAGAGGGGAGGTAAAAATTAATGTAAGTGAGCTAAATTCCCCATTTTTCATAGTAAGGAGTCAAATGATAAGTTCAGAATTTGCTAAGTCAAGAAATAAATGATTAGTGCATTATTTTATTTTATTTATTTATTTTATGTGTGGTGGGGGTAGTTCCCTGGCTGGGAATCGAACCCAGGCCACGACGTTGAAAGCGCCAAAGCCCTAAGCCACTACACCACCAGGGAACGCCCTAGTGCATTATTTTAAATGATCGTGATGAACAACAGAAGAATTAAAAATAGAAATTACTAAAAATACATGGTTCCTATCTATTCTAGAGAAACACTTGCACATGTGCACCAGGAGATAGGACAAGGATGTTCATTGCAGCTCTGTGTTATAAAATAGTGAAAAATTGGAAATATCTAAATACTTATTGTACATAAAAAATTATGGCACAGTCATATTATACAACAATTTAAAGAAGTAAAAATAGATTTATATGCATTGACATGGAAAGATATCCAAGACATATTATTAAGTCAAAAAAGCAAGTTGTTGGATGATAAATGTGGTATACCAGTTGTGTAAAATAAAAACCAAAACCAGCATACTTGTAAAGATTATAAAGATCTGGAAAGAAACCCACCACTGTTAACAATGGTGATTACTTCAGAAAAGGAGAATGTAATTGGAGTGATGATCAAGAGGGACTCTAGCTTTATCTGTATGATTTGAAATTTTTATAAGAACGTTTTCATGCATGATTTGTGTGGCCTCGTAATAACTGATCATTTTGTGTGGTTACCACTGGGGCAGACATGGAGCTTTTTCATTTAAACCACTGTATGACATATTAATTTTTTCACTATGTGTTTCTATTACTTTAAAATTATAATCTTAAAGTAATGTTATAAACATAAAAGTGGGATGAAAACACTTGAGATTTAAAATTGTTCAACTACTCTTAAGAAATTAGTGAATCATGTACTCCGTGAAACAAGGGAGAAAAAACAACAGGGATCAATGTTTTTGCTTCTTTAGTTACAGAAAACTTGGTACTACAGTGTTGCTGCAGGCAATTCTCTAAGCACAAAGGTTGCCCTCCCACCAGTCCCATAAATGATTTTTATTTATGACCACTTTGTGACATAGATGTGTACAGCTATTTACCGTTTCTGCTGGGAGGATGGATGTTCACATTCATATGAGACAAAAACAAATCAAGATTCAACTAGACAGGCTGCTCTGGGCTTGGGGATTAGAAGAGCAAAAATAAAAATAAAAAACAAACCCAGCAACATACTTCAGTAAATCATTTTCCTTTTCTGTCTTGTTCTTAGGAAAAAAATTTAACTACCTCATCTGGGTTGCAGACATTTTTATGTACTCGCCACTGAGTTTTAAAAAAACATGAACAAAATATTTGGCCGAACTGGACTCTGGACTGGATGCTAGATTGTAATCATGGTGGATCTTTTTGTCCAGGATTCAATCTTGCAGTGTATGTATGTCGCTTCATCTTTCCAACAATGGCTCTCCCCTTTTTTCTTATCTTTTTGAACAACCTTTCAGAAAGCTTCAAAATTTTAACCAGACCCTGTAGGTTTCTGCAGACCAAGTGAGATCATTTGAACATTGGGGGAATGAGAATATTTCTTTCAATTCTTATCCAAATTCCGTCCTTCCAACAGCCTCTTTCCTTAAATATCACACCATTTTATTCCTTCTGAACTTCAAGGAATTGTTGAGTTTAAACTTCCTCTTCTAGTGCTTGTCCTTTCTGCATTATTCACTGGGGAAGAACCTGGAATCCCAAAGCAAGTATTGCAAATTTTAGTTCAGATGGTAATTGTGAGCATTTTGTTTGACCTCTACAGGAATGAACATTAATGAGTTTGTTAACAAACAATATTATTTAATCCTCTTAATGTTCCTGGAAGTCTGAGTTTTAAAGAAGAGGAAACAGGTGAAAAGGGTTAGGAACTTTGTGCTAGGAGATGTATCACATCAAACTGTTCTCCATCCCAGGCCTTTAACACAGCTCTCCTGGTCCAGTTATCTAACAAGAGGTCTTTATTAAAATGCCTCCTGGGCTTGTTTTTATAGAAGCACCTTTATGCAATTTAGTAAACTTGATGGGTCTTTAATGAGAAGATCACTTAATGAATCCCTTTGAAGTTGCCAACATCTTTCAGATACATATGCAGTGATACCACGAGTTGCTCTTTAACCTGTTGAAACAAAACACCCTATCTTTGATGTTGGGCCCTGAACCCTAACCTGGGTTCTACCTGGGACAGAACATTTAAGGCAGTGAACTGCCACCTGAAGAGAGATCCACATGTGTGGTGTCTCCATTATCACTCTCCCTCTGTTTGAACCCTTTTTTTTTAAATGTCTAACTGATGAAACTTCACTCCTGGGGCTTTGAGATATGCAGGAGAGATGCGCCAAGTCACCCAACTCAGAACCAAGTAAGTAAAAAAAGAAGATAGAAGTCAAAACAACGACAAAGACAGAAACATCACAGGATCATGCCTGTTCCACCTCACATCAGCTGTGGTCCAGGCCCTGACGTTACTCCACTCACCCCCATGGTGGAGGAACTTTAACCAAACTCAAGGCTTGGGGTTTGGTACATCAAATCAAACCTTCATTTACTCCATTCATTTTCCCATTTGCTGCCCCTCACATTTTCCCAGTACTAAGGCTGCTACAGTGTAATCTAGGCTTGTTCTTCCTCTCTTCTTCCCAAGTTGAAATGTTCTCACTCTACACCTCATTGCTGTTGGTTCAAGATGTCTATGCCTTCCACCGTGAGTTAGCCTGATAAGCCAATCCATACAAATATACTAAAAGGTGTAGAATAAAACCACCTCTCTTCTTCCAAGTAAAGCATGCACAGTTCCTTCAAGACTAAAAGTATCCAAAACTAAAAAGAAAAATAATGAGTATGTAAAATTTCCTCAATCTTATTTTTCAACTAATTTATCATGAACATCTTTCCCATATCAATTTTATGCTACATCCTTTTCAGTGCTTCAAAACTGAATTATACTTCCCTGTCTTCCCACTGTTAAGCATTTGGTTCTCTCCAGTTGTTCACCACAGTGAACATCTTATATCTAAATCTGTACACACAAAATATGATTTCGATATCATAAAACATGCAGCCTGATCAACAAGGAAGGTCTGATATGCAGTTTCATTTTCTGTACATACATGCTTAGGGCCAACACTCCTTCTAATAATCTCTCTTTCCTTGGTTTGTGTTCATCACTCTGAAACTACTACTTGGGGACACATTTGGGGAAAGGGCTTGGGAGCTGAGAAACCTTCACATGTCTGTCTAAAAATTCACTTTTATTGTATATACCTCTTTTTATCAGTTTATAGAAAAGCTGATAAGATTTAAGAAAAAATTTTATGGACAATTCATGAGAATTCTATCTGGGTAATCAGAAAAGTTATTGAGCTTCTGCAGTAAATTTGGAGTTTGTGAGGCCAGCAGTTGATCTGAGCCTTGGATTGTCTACTTTTAACTCCTTTACTTGCATAGATAGCCCTTTATCTCAGCTCCAAAAAGGTCAAGATGATGGTGGTGGTAGTGGTGGTGGTAATGATAACACTAATAGACTCTGGCTAAAGTGTTGGTTCTACTGGAAAAATTTTCTATTCCAGCCACAATATTGCAGAGCAGAAGCACTGGATCATCAGAGCTGGAGTCTTCTCATTGCAGAGAAAATATGGGAGCTCAGTGTCCATCCTGTTGTTCCTAGTTTCAGGAAGGGCAGACTTTACAACTCTTTGATGATTAAAAAGCAGACTATAGGATTAAACTAGAATTGAGGCAAAGGTTCATAAATCTCCTCTTAGCCACAAGAAGACTAAACACTTTGCCTCCAAAATCCTGAGGATAAGGGATTATCCATCATCTTGATATGTTCAACATTTATAGAGAGAAGCTCAATTTTAATGGAATATCAGGAAAAGGGTCTGATGGACGATCAGGTATTGATTTAAGGTATCACAGAGAGTGTGTATATTCTGTGTCAGAAAGATGGAGGATCTTTTCTTGTGACCAGAATTAGAGGTCTTTCGAGCAAAAGACACCTGAAGGGCATCTGTATACTACACCGGAGACAGTTGTCAGGTTCACAGCTATTCTCATCTCACACATTTTTCATTTTTGGACTGTGATCCTCTCATAAAGCCTTAGGCTCCACTTTAAAGTGTGAATTGCTATAATTCTAAGTTCAACTTAATTTAATGGAGCAATGACATATGATTTGAATGGAAAGATTATAGCAGTTCCTGTGTTGTATGATTTCAGGGGCACCAGAAAGACTCCATGCTGTCTCCCGCCAGATGTGCCCATTGCATGCATTAAGAACTTCATTCCCATTGAGTCTTAAAGCCTTTCTGACTTCCAGAGTCCTCAGGTACGATATATAGTCATTTCTAAGTATCTGCAGGGGGATTGATTCCAGGACCCCCAGTGGATACCGATATCCACAGATGTTCAAGTCCCTTACTTGTATAAAATCTACACATATCCTCCCACGTAGTTTAAATCATCTCTAGATTGTCTATAATACCTAATACAATGTAAATGTTATATAAACAGTTGATATACTATATTGGTTGGAGAATAATGACAAGAAAATAAAAGTCTGTACATGTTTAGTATAGACACAATCATCATAGGCCTAACTGCAAAGTATACATCACCCAAGACATAACTTTTTTTCAAATATTTTTAATCTGTGGTTGGTGAAATCCACAGATGAGGAATCCATAGATATGGAGGGCTAACTGTAAATATGTCTGGAAAGGGTCATATCATCACCTAACATTTTAGAAGGAGTTCATTTTATTGTCATATTCATTTTATTTTATATTAGTAAATATTAGTGTAGTACTTTTTCTAATGAAATCTTTTCTGGGACCCTGATATATAAAAGGCAGAGTGACTCTGGCTGAGGTGAGGTGGATGGCTGGGGCTCACCTACATAGCTTTTTCTTAAATTGGAAGAAATCCAGAAAAGCAATCATCAACTGTATATTTTTTAAATGAAATTTGAGTTAAACATTAGCAGGGCCCCTTAAGTAACCCTGCAGAACTTCAAGAGTTCCTCAGTATACTGTTGGGTAATTAAAAACTGGACAACTAGGATTATGTACTTTTCAATGTAATACAATAGAAAGAACATAGTACTACCTATGAAGTATCCCCACCAAATTAATTAATTAATTAATTAATTAATTAAAAGAATTTAAGCAAGTCTCTAGTTCTAAAGTATCTGTTTACGGGAAATAATGAGATAGAGAAACTAGTCAAATTACATCATGTGGAAATGGTCAGCCAAATACATAATGAAGAAAATTCTATAGGACAAATGACCCAGTTGTCCAACAAATAAGCATAGAAACAAGGAGGGTGGTAGAGAAACTATTAGATTTTTAAAAGACAATAATACCAAAAAAGACAAGCAACCCAATTTAAAAATGGGCAAAGGACTTGAATAGACATTTCTCCAAATAAGGTGTACAAGTGGCCAAGAAGTACATGAAATGACACTCAACATCATTCCTCATCAGGGAAATGAAAATCAAAACCACAATGGGATAACACTTCACACCATGAGAATAGCTATAATAAAAAATGAAGGAATTAAAAGTGCTGGGAGGAGGGGGAAAATTAGAACCCTTATACATTACCAGTGAGAATGAAAAATTGTGCAGCCCCTGTGGAAACCAGTTAGGCAGTTCCTCCAAATGCTAAGCATAAATTTACCATATGACCCAGGATTCCACTTCTGGTTGTATACCCAAAAGAATTGAAAACTGGTACTCAAAAAAATAAATGCATCCCTGTGTCCATAGCAGCACTGTTCACAATAACCAAAAGGTGAAAATAGCCCAAATGTCCATTAACAAATGAATGGATTAAAAAATTGTGGTATATCCATACAATGGAATGTTATTTGGCCATAAAAAGGAATGAAGTATTGTGTGAATGAACCTCAAAAACATTAGGCTAAGGGGAAATACTAGACACAAAGTTCACAGATTATATTATTTCATTTTATGAAATATTCAAAACAGATAACTCCAGAGATAGAACGCAGATTAGTGGCTTCCAGGTGCTGGTGGGAGGTGGAATGAAGAGCAACTGATTAATGGGGTGCTAGGTTTCCTTTTGGGATCATGAAAATATTTTAGAACTAGGTAGAGGTGATGGCTGTTCAACATTGTGACTCCACTAAGTACCACTGAATTTTCCACTTTAAAATTATTAATTTTATGCTATTTGAATTTTACCACAATAAAGATAGATGATAGATAGATAATATACTGATAGACAGATGACAGGTAGGCAGATAAATGAAAAAAAAAAAAAAAGAAACAGACTTGGGAAATATACCGATCAAATAAAATGAATAGTCCCTGTTTTGTTTCTGAGTCAGTCAAAACAATTATAAAAATACATTTTTGAGGCAATGAATTGTGTGTGAGATGATATTTAAAAATTTGTGTGTGTGTGTGAACTGATTGTTTTTTAAAATTCCTTCTCAGAGATTCATTCTAAAGTATAAATGAAATAATGTAATGTCTGGGATGTGCTTTTAAATACTCAAAGAAAGAGTTGAAAGGAAGAATAGTTGAAACAAGATTAGCAAAATTTTGACAATTGATGAAGCTAAGTAATGGGGACATGGGCATTATTGTTACTCTGTGTGTATTCAGAACTTCCCACAATGAAACACTATTTAATTTGGTTTAGAAACCATTGATTTCTTTAATGTCATTTATTGCCCTTCAAAACAGACGGGGGTGACTGGGAGGTTTTTGGCAAACGTGGGAGGAGGAAACACGGGGAAGAAAAGCAGCAAGTAGAGAAGAGGAGTACTGGGAAAGAACACTGAAGGAAGTCTGAAACCACACACTCCACAGCTTTGCTGCAGGCGGGTCCTTCAGGAGGAAAGAGAAAACTGCTTCCTCTCCGAAAACCCCTGCGCCCCACAGGCCGCCCGCACATGGGGCAGGGGACTCTCCGTGTGTCCTGTCCCAGCGCAGAAGAAATAGTGTCCCCATCCTGATTACCAGCTGCCCAACATTTACTAGGCGCCCCCCGTGTATAAAATAATGTAGTTAGCAGCAGCTCCAAGTTAAAGCACAGCCTTAACCAATATCCTGCCAATAGTTAGTGATTGCATTCAAGTAGCCTTTACAGAACTTGGGAACCATCTCTTCCCAGAGATGGAAGGGACTTGAGAAATCACAGGTCCCTCTTGATTTAGTGAAGTCACAGTGGACCTCAGCGGTGTTGAGCACATTGGTCAGGAGCTCCGGGCTCTAGTCCCGGCTCTACCAGTTACTGATGGCGGTGTGCGCACCTATCGCGAGCTGTTTCGGTCTCTAGTTGCTGACTCTGAGCACCCCATTTATAGAATGAGAGTTTAGATGGTTCCTCTTGCCTCTTTTACCTGTACAAAGCATTCACTTTATTCATTCATTCATTCACTGCACAAACATGTATTCTATGAATAAGCTTAATATATCCCCAGCTAGCCAAGTGCTCTCAGCTTTCATTAAACACAGAATCTCTGGGAAGCTTTCCCCTCAGCAAAACTCTCTAATGGCCTCTTGACTTCATAGGTTGAGAGTTAATTACTCAAGTCTTCTCCTCTAAGTGGGAAAAGTGCAACAAATATCTTTGTTTATTCCTAGCCGTAAGTGGCTTATAGGTGGAGCCCTAATACTGAAGAAGGAAAACAGCTTTACTTTGCAATTATCTTGATTTTTTTTTTTTTTTTTTTTTTTTTTTTTTTTTTTTTTTTTTTTTTTTTTTTTTTTTTTTTTTTTTTTTTTTTTTTTTTTTTTTTTTTTT
>PVJL010016506.1:0-12501 GCA_004026885.1 Lyroderma lyra
TTGCAGGGACCTTTGGTTGTTTTCTGCTTTTCTTTCACAATTGGTCTCCAGTTAGTTATCTTTCTATCACTATATGTTTGAGACTCTGTCCCTTCTGTCCCATATCCCTCCCCCATACCCTCAAGTAACCACTAACAACTAAACTATTGATTCTGTCCATGAGTTTTTGCTTCTTTGTTGCTTTTAGCTTGTGTTTCATTAGAATTTTGATAAGGATTATATTGATTATACAGATAGCTATCGTTAGTGTGAATTTTTTATAATAAACAACTTTAGCATTAATATTTAAACTTTTTACATGTTTAAAATTAAAACTTTTAAATACTTTAGCCCATGGATGGATACCAAATTATTAGTGTTGTTGAGCAGGGTATACAAGCAAAGAATGTCTTATTTGGCTAATCATGGTTGATATTGCCATTCAAACAATTTTTTTATTTTTAAATGTGTGAATTTGGTAAATTATTTATTTTTGTTTGTTTATTTGTATATTTACTTTTAAAATGTAAACATTCAATGGTGATAGGTAGCTAAATTTTTCTTTTTAAAGATTATAAAATAGAACTACTTCATGATTTTATTTTTCTACATAATTTCTGAGATACTCATGAGGCTGAATTATCCACCCAGAAAGATGATGCTGAAATGCATGGCAGTAATTCAACTGCAAACTGAATGCCATAATATAATTTGTTACTTTAAAATTAATAACAACTAATGTTAGTCATCTTTGTTACAAATTGATATGTTTCTACTATATTTATATAATATTATTACTTTTATCAAGGGCTTATTATGCACTGTTTTGCATACAGAAATGTATTTAATCTTTATAATCATGGAGTATTATTTTCCATTTTATAAATGAGAAAACTGAAAGATATTTAATCTTCTGTTATTAAATAGAAATGAAAACATACTATGATCCAGGTACCATTTTTGACTCTGAGTATAGAATAATGAATAAAACAGAAAATTTCCTGTTATCATAGAACTTATAATTACATTGGGGAAAGATGGGGGATAAACAATTTAATATAGTTTTAGTGCTATAAAGACAACATCCATCAGGGTAAAGAGGTTGACTATGGTCAGACTTGGGATTCCTTTAGATGGATAATTAAGAGATTTATCTGGTAATGTGACATTTTAACCTGACTGAAAAGAATGAAAGAGACAGGATAATATTTGGAGAAAGAATGTTCTAGGTAGAGAGAATAAAATATATTCAATGATCTTGACATTCCTGAAATAGTAATTTGGTTGAGGTAAAAAGAATAATCTGGTTGGAAAGACATGACTGTGGGTGAGAGTGATAGGAAACAAGTCTGGGAAGAGACAGGGTACTAGTAAGGCACAGGAGCAAGGGTTAGTTATGTTAGGTCTTCATAGGCTTCATTGAGGATTCTGAATGGGATTAAAGCCGCTGGAGGATTTTGAGCAGAGTATTGACATGTTCTGATTTACCTTTAAAAAATATCATTCTCATTGACTATAGTAAGGCAATTATGAAAAAAAAAGTAGCCAGCTAAAAAGACTCTCAATATAGGCAAGAGACTAAGTTGATAATGCTGAATGATATGAAAAGTGGTTGGGTTCTAGGTTTATTTTAAATATAGAGGGCAAGATAGGAATTAAGGAGGAGTCTAATGTCTTTGATGTGAACATTTGGAAAAATGAAAGTGTCATTTAATTAGGACATTTAGGGCAAAAGCATGTTTTAGGGTATAATTCGATTAAGACTTTTGTTTATAGTATGTTGAGGTTAAAATTTGTGTTAGATATTTAAGTAGAAATGTCAAGTAAGCAGTTGGAAATAGAGTGCAGTGTTCAGAAAAAAGCTTATACTTAAAGTCAGGGGACTGGATACAATAACCTGGCAAGTGTGTATAGATATTCAAGAGAAGAGGTCTGGAGAAGATAAGAAAAATCAGCGTAGATACTAGGAAGTTGCAGCCAATGAAGTAGCAGCAGCAGCAGCAGCAGCAGCAGCAGCAGCAGTAGTAGTAGTAGTAATAGTAGTAGTAGTAGTAGTAGTAGAGAGAAAGTAGATTATCTAGATACCAAATGAAGAAAGTGTTTCAGGAAGGCAGGAGTGATTGAGAGGTGCAGTCCTAAGAAAACTGAGCACTGACATAAGGATTTGCAATATAAGGGTTACTGCTGACCTTGATAAAATGATGGAAAGAAGAAGAAGTTATCTTTGGTGTTCCTGTCTTCTCTACAAAGTTAAGAGCAGAAACTAAGTGAGAGTTAGGAAGGATGATAGGGTTTTGAAGGTCATCAGAGAAAGGTGAGTAATAGCCATCTCGGAGAGTGGGAGAATAATTTTACCACAGCACTTTTATAGAATTTCAGGCAACATTGCTGGTCCTCTCGAAGTTTGTGGTCATATACTTAAGATGAGACCAGCATGAATCTGAGATTTCCTTTAGCAATGCTCAGCTTCTCAGGTGAAGGTAGGAAGGAGGCGAGGACTAGAAGTTAATCAGCGTTGGGATCTTGCCAATTCAGTATACTGGCAGGAGAGATGGAGAAAATAGCGAGTATTGTGATGGACCATGGAATCTAAAGAGGTTAGGGATTTAAAAAATGTGTGAAAGAGATGATGGAGTAAAAATGAAAAAGAAAATGTAACAGTTTAGAGGTTGCAAAGTGAGGCAAAGAATTCTTGGAGTTGGGATAAAGAGGATCCAACTTTGGAGAGTGGGATAATAGAAACTGAGGCTAGAATGAGTATAGTTACGGGTAACCAAAAAATGGTAGTTTCTGAGCCAGGTGATTTTGCTGATGACAATGAGTTACCTGTAGTAGAGTGGAAGAGTATGTGGAGATAAGTGGGAAAGGGTATTAGATGAGGAGTTGTATGGAAATCTCTCACAGGGATGACAGTTCAGAGGGGCTCAGAGTTAATAGGCTTCTGATGGTTTCTGAAGGCAACCGGGGCTTGACGAACTAATCTTAATAGTGTCTTAGGAGGTGACAGATATAATTAGAATCTCTTTCTAATTCAGTTGTTCTCAGCCTTGGCTGCACATTAGAATCACCAGGGAGAACTTAAAAATTCTCCAATGGTCAAGCTTCACCCCAAACTAATTAAATCAAAATCTCTGTGGGGTGGAACCCAGACATCAGCATTTTTAAAAGCTCCCTAGGTGATTCCATTGTGCTGCCAAGGCTGAGAGCCAATTATCTAATTAGTGAAGCTGGAAGAATCAGCGAGAAACTTTGACTCTGGAGCTTAGGCTCTGCAGGCTAAGATAGATAGACCACCTCCTGCACTGTCAGCATATCAGGCAGGAGTCAGGTTCACCCTTCTCCTGGGTTTGATCATCTAATGAGCTCAGGGTAATGAGAGAATCCAACCAAATGACTCAAAAACAGTCAGTAGATGTGTTTGTGTATATTAGTTAGTAAAAAGGAAGAAACTTTCCTCCCCAAGAGCTGAGCCATCCGTTTGAGGCTTTGTTCTGCCAGACCACAGGTCACTGCTGAAATGGCAATTGATCACATATACACTGCTCTGTGCTCCCCTTTTGAAAGAATGTCAGGTGAAAGGTTCACAGCACAACTTCTCATGGTTAATTAGCAGTTAGAATAGCTTCAAGAAATTGAATGGGGAGGAACATATGGACGCTCAGCTCACCTTGGGGCAGTAATTTATACGTCCCAGCCATTAGTCTTGCTTGCTAACAACATCATCTAGAGGTAAAGTGATCTTGTAGTTTTGCTTGTTTTCCATCTGGTTGCGAAATAATTTAACTTCAAAATGTAATTTCTGTTAAAAAAGAAAAAGTAAGTGAAATGTTTATACTAGAGCTATTTAATTTGTAACATGTTGCCATCATAATCTCCTGGCGTTAGTGTAATGTCATAAAAGGATACCTGATTGCTTTGTTTTAAATGCTCAGACAATACTGATATGCTCTTCTAAGTGAAGAATTCTTGCTTGCTAATTACAAAGAACACATTATATTTTACTGGCATCTCCATAAAATAAGTTACAGAGAAGTTTGGTTTTAGATTTTAATTTTAAAAACATTTTATTTTAAAACTCTTCTCTCCAAATGGTCCTGTTTTTGAACAAAACTGGTTGTAATATTTCAGAAAGTCAGTATTTTTGTGTTGTTGTGGAAGCTGTTAGTTGTGCTGTATTTTAAAAATAAAGGTTTACTCCACAAACATTTATAGCATTCTGAAAATATTTTAAATGTTCTATACTGTTGCCATAGCTTTTGAAATTGAGGTCTCAAGTGGGATCTGCCATTGACTCTTTTGCATTTTGTTAAATCAGTGGGTCTAAGTGGCAACATTCTCCTTGCGGGAGAGAGAGAGGTGGATCCTGCCACTTCCTTCCTCCTGGAAATGTGTGTTAGTTCTCTTTGAAAAGAAGGCATTGCTTGTGTTTAGCTTGTTATTATTTTCTCTGTGGGAGTGATAGAGAATGCTGGGTGACCTTTGTAGGGTTAGTTATTGTCTCTGTGAAAATTTCCTCCATGTGAAGTGAAGAAAATACCTGCAGGGCTAAGGACTGTGGTGAACACAACACTTGTCAAACATATTTGTCCCGCTTTTCAGAAAGATGTCAACCGTGGTAGACTTTCAGGACAAGTTTCCTAAAATTCACCTTTTCGAGTCCCTCTACTCTTCGTCAGGCTTTTGCCCTCTCATTAAGCCATGATGGAAAGTTAGAATTGGTTGTAGGCAAAATATTAAACAGTTTAAATTTCTGTGTACCCTTCTCCACTATACCTCTACAATATGTCTTTGGATTTCATCTTCTATTTACTCTAACATGCATAGCATCAAATATAACTCATCCATCCTTCATAATGGGCCAAAAATCAGCCCCATTTCAAGTTTTCTTTTGTCACTTAAAAATAATTTTTGTTTGGACTCTAGCCCAAACCAATTAAATCAGAAACTCTTAAGGATGTAGCTTAGAGAATATTTCGGTTTAAAAACTCCCCAGGTGACTCTAATGCGTAGCCTTGCCTAAGTATCCCTGTCTTAAGCCAAAACCCCATAGATTCTTAAGGTTCTAATTCTAAAGAGTTAGAAAGTATATAAAGAAGATATTTATAAACCAGAAGTCTTTATAGGCTGTTTATGAGCCCAAAACTAATGAAAGGACATTGCCTCATCAGCCTGACAGATGAGAGCAACTAAGCTAACAATGATATTTCATATCGCTGTGAAATTCCTCAGTAGCCATAACCATTATTTTCTTTCATTTCATCAGTGAGTCTACCTGTAATCATGTACCACACACTAAATGTGTTATCATTCTCCTTGTCTCTGGTAGTATAATGTCCACTAATGAGAGACTAAATAATTTCCTAATTTTGTGGGAGTGAAAAGAATTCCAAACTCATTTGATATTATGTCTCATTTTCAGTGAATCTCTGATTCTAAGAACTGTCTACAGTCATCACAATGATAGTAGAGTTATTTGTTCTTTTCACATGCTTTAGTCAACTTAGTGAATCTGTTTACTTGGAATTTGGTGCCTCTCAGTTCAGAATAATTAAGAGGATGTCCTCAGAATTATAAGAATATTGAGATGTTGTCCATGACAAAAGAGAGTTTGGGTTCAAAAACATAATTTCCTAAGTCAATTGCTTTTTGAAGTTTGGACCCGGTGCTAGAAAATAACTTGTATTCTTGAAGTATACATAAAGAGGGTGCCAAAAAATATATGCACAATTTAAGAGAGGTTATCTATGTAGTACTTTTCTAAGTTGAATTGAATTAAGGTAGCAATGTGTAGTATGACGTTCCCTCAAAAGACGGCGTTAATCAAATGAATGCTGGCATCACCATGTGACAAGCAGGGCAGTCAAAGAAAAATGGAAACACAGTTGTGCTTTGAGGAGGTCAAGACCATGTTGAAGTGGTATTTGAAATTTGAGAACATTATTTGAGTTTTGCCCATATTCTCCTGATTTAACAACCCTTGACTTCTACCTATGGGAGACCTTAAAGGATATGGTGTACCGTAGAAAACTGGCCACACTGATGGTACTTCAAATAGAAATTGAAATGGCATGGGCAGCAATACAAGTGGACAATACGGTCAACATTGATTAAGCAGTAGTTTGCCATAATCAGAAGTGTCCAGAAACTGATGGTAACCATTTTGAGCACCTTTTGTAATTGCATAAGTCAAATGTGACTTTTATTTATCTCTTTTATGAATATATACTGAGTATTACAATTTTAATACAGTATTTTTCTTTCTTAAAATATGTATGCGTTTTTTGGCACCTTCTGTATGTAGTGAAGATAAAAGCCTTTGGTGGAAATTATGTGTGATAAGAATCAAGATACTAATTTTTAATAACAGGTTTTGAACTCTTAAGAACTTGTATACTGAACTTTCTTATAGCAAATACAAGTTCATTTGTTGCTGCTTAAGCAATTTAATAAAGTGGAGAAAGCTGCAACATCTGACTTGTTTAAGCCCTTATCTCTTTATCCAAGGTGTGATTTAGAAGATATGTCTTAAAAAAATTTTAGGGACATTCATCCTGCTTCATCCTCACTGTAGCTTTTAAGTGGAGTGCTAATGGGTCAAAATCAAGGATTCTATCGATTAACAATGATCAGAGTTAAGTTTTTGTATAATGCTGGAAGAGATGAAAATCTATGTTAAGATTTCCCATTTCTGGTTCTTATATAAGGCACTTGAAAGTAAGCATTGTGTTCTAATAAGTCAAATGCTGAACAGACTGAAAAAATTCAGCAACTCTTCTTGAATCTGTAAGAGAGGAGAGATGTAGGGCAAACCACCTCCCCAAGATTGAAGCATCAGGCAAGTACAGTACAGGGAGTAGAGCTTCTGGAAGTAGAGACTCAGAAGCAGAAAAAACCTTAGGGACAGGACTGGGGTAGGAAAACCTGAACTGTAACTAACCCTGCAGAATTTGTCACTGATCCGAGAAATACAAACTCTTTTCTTAAATATTGTTACATATGTAAGAGCATAGGTTCAAGGTCATAACTTGCTGCACATTTGTATGTGACTGATGTTAAACCATAATGTTTAAGCTGTCAGTTTGGTGATTACACATCTTAAAAGATGTGTCATATGCTATGCATCCAAAATAAATTGCTTATCAAAATATTTTTGCAAGGGTTGTGAAAAGTATTTATGTCTTGAGCAAAGCAATGTTGTTTGTAGTGACTGTTACAAACATTTTGCAAACCCAGCTACTGAAGACTCTGATTAATTAATGTTAAAGACAAATATATATACCAAATATATATACTTTTTTTGCAATATCCATGTTTCTTTTATTTGGTAAGAAATATTTTTATTCTTTATACTTTTATATTTTTTGGTTTAATAATTTCTAGATTGTAACTGAAAATAAATTAAAAATCATGCATTCTATTATATTTGCAGTGTTCAAATTTTCACTCTTTTTTTTTTCCATTTCAGCACATACTGGTATTGAATGTATCATTTGGATACATGCGAACTCTGTTGTGATTTATTTTACCTCAAGCTCCTTAATGAGTTGTTGGAAGCTCAGGGAAGTCAATTCTGAGAGTTCAAAACTCTAAGGGGAACCACAATATTGTGAGATTTACCTACAGGAACTTGACCAGGTTTCAACAGTAAATATGGGAGAAAAAAAATTCCCTGGTCCTTCTGGCAGAGGGAGGAGAGAAGGATCTATTTTTGAAATACTCGGGACATTTTGTTCTGAGGTCTGCCCTCAGAAGGATGAATTGAAGCCCGACTGGCTTGGTATTATCAGAGCCTAACTGGCCTGAGGGAAGGGAAATACCAAAGTCCAGCACCCTCTAGCTATCTGTTCCACCTAAGCAGGGAGAAAACTGAAGAACACTGTGAAGTAAAGGGTGCAGTCAGAGGCTCCCTGAAGGACTGCAACCAATTTCCAACTTATGGGACTAAAAAAAAAGCTCCCCTTGCACCCCACCCACCTGCAACACACACCTCGTTACTATAATATATTATTAAAGGCCTTTTTACAGCAGTTCCTTTAACCCAGTACCTAATACTATCAATGAACAATTTCAAGTCATATTAAAAGACAAATAGCACAATTTGAAGAGACAGAACAAGCATCAGAACCAGACATGGCAGGGATGTTGGAATGAAATATATTCTGCTAATTCAATCGCCCTTTTGTTCTTCTTCTATGATGCACCTTTTTGAATATTGTTTCCCAATTAATTGTTTTCAATAAGAAAATATTATTGACAGAAAATATTATTACCATCTTGTATGTTTCCTGAAAATGTAGGCATTGTGGATGCTTTTTACCTATTCTGGGCTTCAAAAACTTCAGCCAAATGCTTTATGCTTGTGAGACAAACAATTTCCTCTTTGATGTGCTATTACCACCAGCAAGATGGAATACTGATAACCAAAGAGCACTGTGGCCTCTGGGCCATACTTGGCTGCTTTGGTCTGTCTATTGCAAACATGAAGATGGTTTATGATTTATAGGTGTTTTGGCCAAGTTATTTTTAATTACAAATATTGTTTCACTTAGATGTTTAACCTATGTGATTCACTTGTAATCAAAGCATTATGTTTTATGTTCATGAAAATTCATTCAGAGAATCAGTGTTCTTACCCTTAAGGCAAGCCCACATTTCTTGTTTCTCTCTGATCATCTTGTGGTTCTAGTCTTCTAAGTTTCAAATGCAGTGTTCATTCATTAAGTAAATGTCTCAATAACAGTCAATATTTTTTACCTTTATTAAAGATTATAACTCCTTTTCTTACCACAGGGAAGTCCAGCTGTTGGTAGTTTCTCCCTTCCTTAATTAAGACCTATAGCAGAAGAAAAACTTTGATCTAATAAGGGGGAGATAGTACACTCAGCTTTTTATTTTCCATTCCCCTTCCTACTTCACTTTCTCTCCCACCCTTGGCTTCAACAAATGCAAACAAGTGGGGAGAAGAGAGAAAAGGACACGAGACAGAGAAATATCTTATTTGGGAGATGGCTGACTTCAAGCTCTTGGGGTCTGGTAGATGTTACAGGCTGATAATTGTTTTTGTGGGTGCTGTGTGTGTGTATCCTGAGGATAACATGGAGAAGGCCTTGTCGGCTCTCTCTCTCATGGTCTGTGCAGTACAATCATCTCCTCAGTCTGTTGCTCTTCCTTAGCCCCTGGTTCTCTGCTAGTCTGCTTCACAAAAACCTATTGATGTTTCCTACCTTTTCCAGGAGGAAAGGTAGGAACTTGGACTTCAAATGGCTCCCACCTTACCTTTTCTCTTTCCGGCATGACTCATCTTGGGCCTGGCAGTCTTTGCATATGAAGGCCCGTCCCAACACAGTTACATTTATTCTGCTGCCAGAAATCACTTTAAGACCCTGAGATATTCTCTGTAACTTCAAACTTTAAAGAATTGACATTCTAGGATCTGGAATGGAAAAGTCTATTTTAAGACTTTAGAGGAAACTCCCACATTTAGCACCTCTCACATTTATGCCATCCCTCTAGGAGAGGCTGAGGATTCCACCCATGAGACTTTTCAGAAATCTATTCTTCATACCTTGATCCAGTTTATTATCTCTGATTTGCTTGAGAAATCCAATAACTGTTGCTATTGACATTTTCTATGTAAATTTGGCATGTGGTCATGTGTCTTACATTCATTTCTGTAATTGATATGCATCATGTACTTTTTGTCTCAATTGAAATAGAAGCAGACACTTGTGGTTTAGCATCCTGTTTTTATGTGTACATTTGTGTGGAGTGTCTCCTCTTAGTACCAGGGATACTAGTAGGTGCCTGAAAGAGAATGCAGATACTGTATGTGGAATCATCCCATTGTATTATGACCGACCCTCTTCTGGTTAATTAGAAAACTGTAGTTTAGCTTGCCAAATGCAGTTTCTCATAGCTTTTTGATTATTTACCAGTGCTCTAAGGAAATATCTGTTTGAAATAATTACTGTAAAAAAACAAAGGTCTAGGGTGAAATATTGAGCTCTCCTATAGGAACAGTTTTCTATGAATTAAGTCACAAAAATTGCATTTATTCTATAAGGTCTCCAGTAGGTCGAATGTAGCAAGCATATGGTATCAGAGTGCAGGGTTGGTCCTAATTCAGGGGGATTGGAAAAATACTTCCTTCCTCATCTTTAGTTGGCCTTCTATACCCATGCCTCATGTTAAATGTACCATGTGAGTTAAAGTATTACTGTGCTATCTGGACATTCATGTTTGTGTATCAAACTTTAGTAGATTTGTAGGATTTACAAAACTAGAACATTTGAAGCATTAATAACTATAATTATATTTTATAGAGTTAATTATTTCTTCCTTGGTATGGTGAAATACAGTTCCTTTCCTGCAAGTTGTGCAAGTTTCTGAGCTACAGATTGTAGCCCACTACCTTTTGTGCCTTAAAGATGAATCTATCAAAATTTAGATTATAGTTTTATACATTTATGCCTATTTATCGTATTTACATGTTCAGTCCAGAGATTTTCTAGAAATAATTTTCTAGTTTACGGAATTCAGGGACTTCTTTTTTTTTTTTTTAAGAAAAATGCAATCTTAATACTTTATATGTAATGGAACTAGAATTTGAGGGCTTTAGGGAATTATTTAAGGAAATATAATGCATGTATTGCTTTTATAAAAAGAGACTCCTAGAGGATGGTTGAGCCACTAGAAGGAAGGCTCCTGTGCCCCTAAGTGGTTGTGAGAAGCAGATCAGCACCTCACCCTTCTACCAATAGGCTGTTAACTGTGACATATGACATGACATGTAACATATTAACTATGACACAGGAAAACAAAACTATTTATGTATTAAGCTACTGATATTTTAGGGTTGTTTATTTTAATTTTATTTAAGTTAATGAATTGCTGTTGTTTAAAATTGGTTACCTCTATGTTCAGAATGACTAAAAGATGTTCTCAGAATTTAGAATACATTATAATTTAATTATATTATAACTAATATCTCTTATAAGCTGTATTTTAAGTTAATGAGCCAGAGATTTGAAACATGTAGGAATATGTGGACAGTGTTGCATTATCCATTGGAATATATAGGTCAACTAATTGAGTATGTTTGGAGATAGTATGACAGTGTTACTGACCTAATTCTATTCCAGTGAATTGAAGAAGCTGAAAGACTTGCTCATTAGAAAGTACAGAATTTTAACAGTAAGAAAGATTAGAGGTGTAAAGAAAAAAATATATATGTACAAGCGCTGTGCAGATAGTATTCAGCCATAAATGCCTCTATTTTTCATATTACGTGGCTGGATACTTTCCAGACAATCTTTATAAACAAAGGGTGCTAGAAAAGTATATACACATTTTAAGAAAGGAAAAACTGTATTAAAATAATACTCAATATATACCAATAGCAAAAGATAAATACAAGTCACATTTGACTTCTACAATTTCAAGAGGTGATCAAAGTTACCATCAGTGTCCAGACATTTCTGATTATGGAGAACTACTGCTTAAGCAACATTGACCAAAGTGCCCACTTGTATCACTGCACATGCCATTTCAATTTCTTCCCGAAGTACCGCCAGTGTAGCTGGCTTTCTATGGTACACCACATCCTTTAAGGTCTTCCATTGGTATAAGTCAAGGGGTGTTAAGTCAGGAGAGTCAGGAAAATGTGGGAGGAACTCAAAAAATGTTCTCAAATTTCAAACACCACTTCAAAATGGTCTTGCTCTCCTTGAACAACAGCTGTGCTTGTGCCACTTTCTATGACTGTTCTGCCTGTCGCATGGTGATGTTAGCATTCATTTGATGAAAGCCATCTTTTGAGGGAATGTCATTGCTACTATAGTTCAATTCAAGTTAAAAAATAATACATAGATAACATCTCTTAAAATGCGCATACAATTTTGGCACCCCCTTACACACACACACATACACACACACACGTACGTGTGTGTGTATAAAGAGAGAGAGAGAGAGAAAGAGAGACAGAGAGGGAGAGGGAGAGAGGGCGAGACAGACAGAAGGAGAGAGGGAGGGAGGGAGAGAGAGAGAGGGAGAGAGAGAGAGACAGAGAGAGAGAGAGAGAGAGAGAGAGAGAGAGAGAGTTGGGTCATGAATTAACATAGCAATATCAGGAATAGTGGCATAATAGAGATATTCCATAAAAGTGAACCTAATGCCAACATATATCAGAAGCATTTGAATGTGTGTTATGAACACACTCTTGTGCCTCAAACCAGACTTTCTATGTTCCCTGACCAACTGAATAAGAATCTGCATTTTAAGAGGATCTCTAGTTGATCCATATGCATATTAAAGTTTGAAAACTGCTGCTCTAAATCCTGCCACTACTCTTGCCTTCTCATGCTCCATTATGGACCTGTGCCTCTTTCATTTTACATCTGCTTATGCTGGGAATTTTTAGCATGTCAAGAGTCTGAGGGTTAGAAAAAGCTCTATAAAGTAATGAATTGATTATGTCCAGATTCTAGGAGGAATAGTCATAACTAACAAAAATTCCCTAAATTG
>PVJL010016507.1:0-20733 GCA_004026885.1 Lyroderma lyra
TGTGCCAGGTGTGTGCCAGCGGTGTGCCAGGTGTGTGCCAGCGGTGTGCCAGCGGTGTGCCAGGTGTGTGCCAGCGGTGTGCCAGCGGTGTGCCAGCTGTGTGCCAGCGGTGTGCCAGGTGTGTGCCAGCGGTGTGCCAGCTGTATGCCAGGCACTCACGAGGTGCTGGGGAGACGGTGGCCAAAAACCAGCCCCAGCCCCGCCCCGTGGGCTCACAGACAGGGTGGGGGGGCAGGCAGTCAGGGAAAGCGATCAGGAGGACACGCTGCCGTAGACAGTGAGACGCACTCGGGAGCACAGTGACACCACAGGAGGGCTGGCTCTTAGGGGCTGGATTGTGCCCCCTTCCCCCACAGAAAGCTATTTGGGGGTCCTGAGCCCCAGGGCCTCAGCATGGGTAACTGCAGATTAAGTCAGTCAAGATGAGTTCCTGCTGGGGTAGGGCGGGCCCCTAGTATAGTCCTTATGACAAGGAGAGGTGACCGCAGAGGGACAACCAGGCCGGGACCGGATCCTTCTCTACAGCTCAAGGGGGCACCGAGGACGGTGGCTGTCTGGGGACAGCGCACTTCTGACAGAGGCCCCCCCGCCTGTGCGACTTGCTTCCTGCAGCTGCGAGCCAGCGGGCGGGCCACCCGGGCCGGCGAATGAGGGCGCGGTTTGCCCATCGGTGCTCAGCTCTAGACCGGGAACCTCCTGAAGGCCGGACCTGCAGGAGTGCCCCCAGGGAAGGTGCCCTCCGTGTCGGTGGGCCGTGAGGCTGCCAGGGAAAGGGTGACAGCACAGCTGAGCCTTCCTGGGGAAAGCTGAGCCCTGCTGGGTGCACCCCTCTTTCACTGCCTCTGTAGAGAACTCCTGCTCAGTCCTCACATGCCGCTTCCTCAGGGCAGCCTTCCTGCTGCCCCTGCATATACCCTGTTACAGGAGCCACCGATGTCACTGCGGTGGCATGCCACCTGCCCGCCACTCACCTTCCACGCCCTGGGGCTCCCCAGGGGCCGTGAAGGGCGCGGGGTCTGTCTTATGCAGATCCCAGCACCAGGGAAGTTAGGTGAAACCGTTCACAAAGGTGGGAGCAGGAAGGTAAGCTGGTGATACCCTCATTTTACACAGGAGAAACTGCAGCCTGGGGTGAGGGCACTTGCCCAGGGTGGTACGTGAGGGGCTGGCAGAGGCTGTGGGACAGGCTCCCCCCAACTCCTGGTTGGGAGACCAACAGACCTGCTCTTGCTGCCTTCCAAGATGGGGACCCACCAGCCAGCTCAGCTCCCTGGAGTCCTGGGGTCAGGGAGGCTAATGCTGACTGTCCCACCTCCAGAGCCAAGAGCCAGACAGTGTGGGGGCGTGGGGTGTGGGAGACGCTGTCCTGGTGGGAGCCTTGTGCCCTGGGCAGGGCGCTGTGGAGCTGCGCCAGGCTGGGGTGTGGGTGGGCTGCCGGGGAGTTGGAGCAGCAGGGCCCTGCTTCACCTCTGGGGGTGGCCCTAGCCCAGTGCTTGCTGGGATGGCTGGGCCTTCAGCGCAGAGACCTCGGTGAGGCCTTGAAGAGGCACCGTCAGCCCCTCTCCAGCTGGGTGGGGTGAGCAAGGTAATGGGACCTCGGAGGCCTCACTCCCTGTCACCCACCCCTTCCAAGGGCTCTCACGGAGCCCCTCCCCAACCCCTCCGGTACCGGGTAGCCTGCCAGCTGAATGTCCTGGCCGTGGGCTCCTGCCAATCAACAGAGAGCATGGAGGCGCCTGTGGTCAGGGGTCAGAGGCCCCTGCATCCCCACCGCCTTCTCCCCGTAGCCTGCTGCACAGGGCCCTCTCCAGCTCGAGTCCCCAGGCCAGCGGGGCAGGGGCAGGCTGAGGCTCCCGGGACCTGGCCCCTGGCAGGTGGCAGTGGAGGGAGCAGGCCTGGGAGGGGCCCGGAGAAAGCCCTCCTGTCAGCCCTGCCCCAGGAGCGCAGGCCCCTGCCACCCCCTCCATCCAGATGGGAGGTCCCCACATGCTAGCTTTCCTGGTCAAGCAGTGCAGCACACTCCCCGGAGGAACTCTGGGAATACAGATTTCTGGGGCCCGGTCCCCCTAGAGTCTGACTCTCCAGGTCTGGGTGGGCAAAGATGCTCCCGGGGATCCTGGAGAGCAGCCGTGGAGAAGTCCTGGCCCAAATGGCCCCTAGTGGCATTTCCTGGTCACCCTGGAGGCGGCTCTGGTCTGTGAAGACCCCAGCCAGTCAGCCCAGGAGTGCGGCTCTGCCGACCCGCAGCCATAAGCCTGTCCCCGGGGTGGGGTGGGGGTTACCGAGTGCCAGAGAGGTCTGGGGGGCTTCCCCTGGCCCGCGGAAGAGCGCCTGCCTCCCTCCCTGTGACACTGTTACACACTGGATTGTGTCCTGCCCCTAAATCCTGGTCCCCGGCACCTCAGAATGGGACCTTACTTGGAAATAGGGTCATTGCGGATGTAATTAGTTAAGATGAGGTCACGGGGTGGGGTGGGACTGTGGGGGGCCGATCCAATATGGCCGTGTCCTTATACAAAGGGGAATCGGACCCAGACTCGCACACGGGGAGAACACCATGTGAACACAAAGGCAGAGATGGGGCTCTTGGTGCCAGGACCTGCTGGGCAGCAGGGGGCAAACCACGGACCATGGGGGGCAGGGCTGGTTGAGGTTCTGCACCTAGGAGTGGGGGGAGCCCAGCCAGGAGCGCGGAGTGCACAGGCAAACAAGGGGAGGGACACCTCCTAGGAAAAGCAAAGGGTCTGCGGAGGAGGGGGTGACGGCGGGGGCAGGCGGGCCGGCGGATGAGGAAGGCTGGAGGCCTGGGGGCATATGTCACCACCCAGGTGAGACGTGCAGGGAGGGGTGTGGTGGGGTGGCAGAAAGAGTCAGGAACACAGCCAGCACTGCTTACTGGGGGGACGCGTGGGGTGAGGGGCGGAGGGTTTGTGGGCAGGGAGGAGCTGGAGGTGTTGAGATGCGATGCCAGCTAGACAGCTGGGCATTCCCCAGTCTGAAGGTGAAGCAGGAAACCTGGCTCAAGCTACAGCTGGGGCAGTTGAGTCCATGGGGTGTGGCCGACCTGTGCGGCTCAGAGCAGGTGGAGGTTGTGAGCTGCAGAAGAGGGGCGGCTGGGGGGCCCGCGGGGCTGGAGACTGAGGACCCCAAACACCTGACCCCCCCACCCCACCCGAGGGCCATGCGACCTCCCGCCCAGTCTGCGGAGCCCGGCCCCACGGGACGTGCAGAGCCTCGGGCAGACAGCAGATGGCGCTGCCGGGCTGCGCTCGGCCCTCGGGCCCCCGGGAGCGTTCGGGGGAGTGGCCCCGGGCCCAGGTCGGAGCCCGAGCCACGGGCGGCGAGCGCCCTACGGCCCCGGACCTCAGGTTGAGACTCCGCAGGCCGACGACTCCCTCTCCGGGGGCCGCGACGCGCTCGGGCTCGGGCGGCCGGCAGGGGCTCATCGGGGCCGGGGGCTGCGAGAGCGCGCGCGGGGGCGGGAGCCGGGGAGCGGTGGCGGCGGCGGCGGCGCGGCGCTGGGAGGATGAAGGGCGCCGCGAGGGCGGAGCCGGCGGCGGCCGGGAGTGGGCGCGGCCTCCCCGGCGTGAGCTCATCGCGACCCGCGCGGCGCACCCACCGCGCCCTGCCTGCCGGCCCTTGGAGCCTGGGGCTGGCCCTGGGGTGCGCCGGCGGGGCGGGAGCGGGGCTCCCGGGAGCGGGGACCTCGGGGCTGGTGTGTGACGCAGGCGCTTCCCGCTGGGTCCAGAGGCCCCGGGCGCCCCGACACGGGAGCTGACGTCCCCGCCGCTGCCGGTGGGACCGCCCACTTCCCCGATGCCAGGGCGGCCTCATCGTGGCCCTCCCGGGTCCTCGGCCTCGCGGAGGGGAGGGGCAGCCAGCCGCTTGCAGGCAGAGGCGATGGCCCCCACGACCCCTCTGCCGCCCGCTCGACTACCCCAAATCCTGACCCTCCCGCAGTTTCCTGTTAGGGATGACTCAAGGGGCAGGGCCTTATCAGCTGCGCCCGCGCCAGCGCCCTGCGCTTATCAGCCCGGGCCTGCCGCCAGCCACCCTCCGCCGGCCGGCAGAGATGGGGAGCAGAGAAGGGCGGGCGCCTGGGTTGGGGAGCCTCAGAGAGGGTGGGGACCAGGGCTGAAGTCACTGGGGACAGACGGGGATCTCAGGGAGGGGGCCCTGGGGTTCTCTCTTTGACCTCCAGGCGGGCAGCCTGTGGGAAACCCTGCCCCCGTGGGCTCTCCTGCGGGCCGGTGGTCGCCCAGTCTCGGCCTGGCTCCCCAGACGCACGGATAAGTGGGCAGGAGGAGGGAGAATGTGAGCAGGAAGACCACGGCGCCAGGCTGGGGCCCCCAGGACCTCCCCCATCAGCTGCAGCGTGTCCCTGGGCAGGTCAACGACACCTCTGAGTCCCGGAAGTCCCCTTAGATGGGGCAGGGCAAGGTGCACCCAGGGAGCCTCCTTCCTGCCGGGCCTGGGCTGGCGCAGCGTCCCTGCGGGACGTGTGTGCGCGCTGCCAGAGGGTCTCCAGGACCACAGGCTCGGCCGGGGAGGGACGGAGGAAGGAGAGGCACGAAGCCTCGGTTCAGCTCTCCCCGGGAGGCAGGGAGGCGGGGGCACCGGGTAAGGGCGGTGGGCAGCTGCGGCACACACAGGTCCCCATCCCTACCTGTCCCTCATCCGCGCCACCACCGCCCCCGCCACCACTCCGCCCGCCTGGCAGAGTTCTCAGCGTCGCCTTGCCTCCCCAAATGTTTCCGGGTGGGGATACCCCGTCGACCACGGCGGCTGGGGGCGGGGCGCCCGAGAATGGGGCTTTGTTTTCCTCTTGGGCGTCAGGCGCTCGCCCTTTCCCCTGGGGACCGGGTTCCAGGACTCCGGCCCCCTCCCACCCCTCCCCACCCCCCTTCTATTTCAAACTCCCCTTGGCTATTTATAGCTACGTCCGCCAATTGCCTCAGGCCCAGTCTGACTTTGGCTAGCCTGATGCCAGGGGTGCTGCCACCCGGTGCCATCATCCGTCCCGGGCAGTCACCTGCACTGCTGGGGCCGGGGCGGTGTGTGCTGGCGGGGACAAGCCCCTGGTGGGGCCAGGGGGCGGGGCGGCGGGGGAGGAGCCAGCGGAAGGCACGTGCCGGGGTGGGCAGCGCCCCCCACCAATTGCTGGTGGAGTTGCAGGGGGCTGGGATAAGGGGCAGCTTTCCCTTCTGCCCCCTGCGCTCCTCCCCGGGGCCGCCGTCGTTTTCAAGGAGCCAGAGCGCCATCGGGGAGCCGCACAGCCGACAGGCGCTGCCCTTCCTCCGCCTGGTGCCCTCCCCACTCTCCAGCCCCGCCGCCCCCCAAGTTCCCCAGGAGTGGACATTTGAAGGGAGCCCCCAGGCACCGGCCTGGTGTGGGCAAGGCTTGCCCCTGGCCTTGCCCTGCCCTTGGTCCTTACCCAGCCCCACACCAGGGCTCACTCTGGGCTCTGGGACATGGCCCCATATTCCAGCCTCAGTTTCTCCTGCCTGACCGAGACGGACTCTGCTTCTTTCTTCCCTTGGACCCCTCTCTCTCCTCCTAAAGCCACCACCCCATCATCAGGCCTGGCCCTCCTTCATAATGACCCTGTGTCTGGAGACCCCCAACCTCCCGGCCGGGGACTGCCTTACTGTCTAGACTCCTGCCTCCTAGGCAGAACGGCAGCGACTCCTCTGGGGGTGGCGCGGTGAGCCCCACGGCCTGGGAAGGACAACCACCCTGCCCCAGGTGTGTGTGCTGGCCGCACAAGGCCCCCTGGAGTGGCCCCACTCACCTGCCTGTCTGTCCAGCGCCCAGCCCTTCGCTCCTTTGCTGGGGCAACAGCACACCAATTGCTGCTTTCAGGCTCCAGATCCTCTGTGGTTCCTGGCTTCCCCAAGGCACAGGGTCCTTCCCCTTCAGGATGCACGTTTCTGCAGGGCTGACGAAATGTGTCCCCACCCCCCGCCATTCAGAGCCATGCAGAGCTGCACCCCGCTTTCCACCGGACCTCACTTTGGGCAGAGGCGTCAGCTGCTGCCTGGCCCCAGCCACAGGCAACCCCCACCTCTGTGCTTCCTTCATGGCCTGGCTGCAACGCCCCTTTCTCTGCACAGGTGCCCCAGCCTCTCCAACCTGGCCGCCCCCCAGCCTTCCTGAGTGGCAGCCCCCGTCACTCTGCACCCCTTTAGGTCTGAGCATCAGCAGCACTTTGACAAAGTCCATCCCCAGAAGCACAATCTGAGTGGGAAGGGGCCCAGGGGCCCAAGTCCAGCCCCTTCCAGGACACTCCAGGGACTGCTCACCTGGCAGAGCAGAGCCTGGAGATGAGGAGACTGAGTCCACCCCCAACTCTGCCCCAACTCTGCGGGACCTGGGTGAACTCTCCCTCCTTGGGCCTCCCAGAGGGTTGGACTGGGTCTCTACGGTGATGCCCAGATGTGAGACTGGTAGCCTGCAGTTTATTCATGGAATGTTTACTGGTCCTAGAAGCAAGGGCCAGGTGCCTGTTTGTGGTCTAGTGCGAGGGCACAGTAAGCACACAGCTTCAACATAAGGCAGACTAGCAGAGTGTGCTGTGTAATACAAGGTACACTGTTCACCACCTGCTCTCCCTCCCTCTTTGCCCTCCTCCCGTTTACCCACCCATCCACCTCCTACCCACCCATCTGCACATCCATCCATCCACCCACCCACCCATCATTTGTCCATCCATCCATCATCCATGCACCTACCTACCCTACCATCCATCCATCCATCCATTCATTCATCTACCCACTTATCCATCTACCCATCTACCCATCCATCCATCCACCATCCATCCATCCTCCATCCATCCACCATCCATCCATCATCCATCCACCATCCATCCATCCACCATTCACCATCCATCCATCCATCCATCCACCATCCTCCATCCATCCATCCATCATCCATTCATCCACCATCCATCCATCCATCCATCCATCATCCATCCACCATCCTCCATCCATCCATCCATCCATCATCCATTCATCCACCATCCATCCATCCATCCATCCATCATCCATCCACCATCCATCTACCATCCATCATCCACGCATCCATCCATGCATCTACACATTCGACTTCATACCACCCGATCCATCCATCTGCTCAGCCACCCATTTACCCACATTCCTTATTCACCCATCCACCCAGCCACTTACCCACCCATCCATTCATCTACCCGCTTTGCTTCCCATCCCCTCACCTACCCTCACACCCACTCCTTTAGTGTGTGCCTTACTCTCCGGGCATTTTTTATTGTAAGGTGGGTGCCTGACAATAAGCTTTTGGTTGGTTGCTGAGCCATCCGTTTCAAAAACATTCATCATGAACAAACATACTGCTAATTACACAACTAGATGAAGAACCAGGTCACCCCACCCGTTAAGTGCCCTTTTTAGAAAGCCCTGGGTGACCTAGATAACTGACCGCTGAGTGACCCGGCTTTTCCCTTTCCGCAACTTAATTCCCACTCTTACATTTTAAATTCCCAATAAGGAGTGAACCCAGGAAATCCTAGATACCCACCCTTGACCCCAGTAAAGGCAGAGTCCCCGTCCATGCTTCCCCCTACACCTCTCTGCATGGCTCTGGGTGGGCAGTGGACCCTCCAGGACCTAGTGGTAAAGCTTGTTATTCTGAAGTTCCCTTGTGAGTGTTGCTGAGGTGTGCCCTGCAGTCATGGTAAGTACCACAAGGCCCGTCCAGCCACAGCACTGGCTCTGGTCTGGGAAATGTCTATGGGGGAGCCCGGGGGGAGTGCCCTAGGCGTTTCTAGCCAATAGCATCACCACTGATAGGCTGAGACCCACACAACACGACCTCTTACCCACCCATCCAAAACCCTAACAGGCCTAAAGCTCTTGACCCCGGGCTGGGGAGACACAGTGGTGGAAGTAGGGGTGCCTGGCATTTAGGAGACTCGGTGTCATTGTGTACCAGACAGTGTGGATGGAGGTCAGAACAGGTGGTGGTCAGACCACTAGTGTGTAAGTCTTGCTTCACTGTGACCTGCTTTGTTCAGCCCCCTTGGGCAAGTTGACCTCTAGAAGCCAGTCAACTTGGTCAATGGATCCTCCCATCCCCACCCATTGGGAGTCCTACTCTACCCCCAGGGTCCCAGGCCTCATGCACCCCAGCCAATCACTCCATCTCCCACAGCCACTGCTGCTCATGAATATTAGGGGGTGGGGGGAACCCCACCGTGATGCCTGAGGCAACCGCTGGCTTTTTCCAGTCCTTTTTATTGACTCCAAGGGGCTGCCAGTGTTATAAATAGATGTTCTTGAGCTAAAAATAGCCTTGCTGGAGCAATAGCCATGCTTCTAGCTTTCATTCTCTTGGAAGACTCTTAAGGATGCAGGATTCAAGGAGCCCACCTCCTCCCACAGCCCCCGTGTGTGTGCTCACAAGCATGTGCAGGCTCGCGTGCACACACCCACCCACCCATACACACACACACACACACACACACACATCTGGCCAGTGTCACTGGTGTGGGCTACCTGCCTGCCTGGAAAGCAGGAAGGGTCCAGGATGTGCAGGCCAAACCTCCAATGTCAGACCCCTGCCAGGCCTTGCACCACATCTGCCACAGGTCATGAGGCTGAGGGCTTGGACCTGGGCGGGGCCAACTTCTGGGGACCGTGGGAGATAAAGAATTCCAGGAAATGCCTCTGCTAGTGCCAGGCACACAGTAGGTGCTCAGCACCCAGTAGCTGTGTTATGGTAACGGCCAGGTGAACTCGGGAGGGAACCAGGAAGCCTGTCTAAAGGCCTGTCCCGTGAGAGCACTGCACAATGGCTGTAATCACACACGCACATGCATGAGCACACGCACGCACACAGCTGTTTATCTGAAGCTGCACCACCCGCAGCAGCCCTGGCGGTGGAGCGAGGTCTTTAGGCTCCGGCTGCCTCCAGGGGGAGGAAGAACCCAGTGCTGGGGACAAGGGTAGGGGAGACACCGGAGGTCTTGTCCTGGTACCACATGCACGTATTACTGCAATAAATAATTTACAAAATATTTTAAGAGCTAGTTGCAGACATTCTATATAGCCAGACCTCCATTTCTGATGAAAAGAATTGTGGTATGTACACGTGCGTTCTCATACAGGCGCATGCGCGCGCGCACACACACACAATCTGCACAGTCATGCGCGCACACATATGCATGCGCATGCGCACACACATATACGCACAGTCATGCGCGCACACATGCATACGCATGCGCACAAATATGCACACATACGCATGCGCGCAAATATGCATGCGCATGCTCATAAGGCCTACTGTATAGGTTACTCCTGGGGAGCGAATGGAGCAAAACTGAGTCTTTATTTCACGTGATTCTATGTTCATATTTTTACCAGCACGCAACAACCAGAAAGTGTGTTCCACACCTGGATGCAGCAGAGGTCCGGGCTCCACCGCTCTGCACGCGGGGCCCTCCTTCAGCACTGCTCCCCATCTGGCCTGATCGGCCCTCTGCCCTCTGGGTTTGGGGCAGTCCAGCTTTCCAGGCCCAACTCCCAGCCTCTTGGCCTAGGGGTCCAGGGCCACCCTCACCCCCCACACTCAGCCTGAAGAAAGGCAGCCGGAGGCGCGGAGCAAACATCCATCTCGGGATTTATTACAACGCGGTTTTTCCAAATACGAAAGGAGGGGACAGGACAGGAGCAGAAAGCATGGCCGCGCTGGGGAAGGAGGTTTGAGGTGGGATGGGCGGGTGGCCCAATCCAGAAAGGCCGGGAGACCTAAAGGGGGACCTGCTACCTCTCCTCTGCTGGACCTTCCAGCAGATAATAGGAGGGGCTGGGTCCATTCCGGGGCCACCGCAACGCTAGGGCCCAGGGCAGACTTGGGGAGGACTAAGGCCCTGCCCCTCCCCACCTGGACAGTGGGTGGGAATGACCAGGGAGGGGCTTGTGCCTGGTGCCTGCCCCCACCCAAGCACAGAAGGGGGACCTTCTCCTGAGTCGCAGCTGCTCATTTTGAGGTGACCAGTGCCTCAAGAGCAAGAGTCCCCCACCCCGCTGCCCCAGGACAGAGGCTGTGAGAACTGTGTCAGCCTTGGAGAAAGAGGGAGGGAGGGAAGGACAGGCTGTGGGACCTGCCACCAGACTTCTGGGGCCCAACCAGTGGCCCCCGACCACTGTCTCCTGGACAGCACAGGGGTGGGGGTGTGAAGGTCGGGGGACCAGTGCATCCTCCACACCCAGGGTCACCTCAGAAACCCAACTCGATAGACAAACAGGAGGCAAATTTACATAATAATAATAATAATAATAATAATAATAATAATTAACCAATAATAATAAATACTTAAACCTCTAATCCATAGATTGCAAATACAACAATGATAGCTTATTTCTTGGGGAAGAGGGTGGGGACAGAGGGAACAGGAACAGGACTTCTGCTTAAGGGAGGCATGACAGGGACACAGGGCTACAGGTCCAAAGAAGAACAAATAGAAACAGCCAGAGGGGCAGCTGGGGGGGAGGGGCAGACACCTCCCCACCCCACTCAAGGAATCAGTCCTGCCCACCACACCTCTTGCCAAGCTCCTGGCCTCTTCCCAGGGTGGCTGGCCTCCACTCCTAGCCTCTAGGACTCCTGAAGGTCGAGGGTGTCGGCTCCTGCCTCCCAAAGCCCTGGGTCCCCATAACCCAAGTGGGTGTGGGGCTGGGAGAAGCTGGACCTTTTCTCCTGCCCAAACCTCCAGGCTGGCCTGCTGGGGCCAAAAAGCCACCTGGGGGTGGGGACTGGCATGTCCCCTTGAAGCTGCTGGGAGACTTCAGCGGGGAGAGCTCCCAGGAAAGGGGTGTGTGCAGGGGGTCTCTCTCCTCTGAGGCTCCTGTGGGGGGTGGGGGCAGACGTGGGGGATGCCTTCTAAATCTGCTCACATCAGGGGTCTTTATTTGCCTGGAGCTCGCTCTCTCTCGGAAAGCTAAGGACCCCCACCCGGGTGGTGGGGGGGAGCGTAGAGTCGGCCAGGTGCTTAGTGCTTAATGGCTCCCTCCAATGCAAAGCAGCCACTCCTCACAGCCCCCATCCTGCAGGAATGCTCATATACCTGAATTCCACATCTTGCCTGGGCTCTGGGCCAGTGGGGGAAGGGCCCCGAACAAGACCCTACACCCATCTGCCCTCTGACCAGCGGAGCCAGCACTGGCCAGACACCCCGAGGCCCAGCTCCTCTTCCTGGGTTCCCACCACCTGGCAGGTGGCACCCCAGGAGCTAGAAGCAGCCTCTCCTCTGAATAGCCTTGCTGTGCCCCCAGCCTCAGGCAGGTGTGGCAAGGGCATTGCACCCCCATCACTGCCGTGGGGACCCACATCATCTGACACTCAACAGTCCCATCACCAAGTCCTACTCTGCTCTGTACCCTAGCCTCTCTGAGGACCCCGGTCTCAGCAGGCCCAAGGTGGGTCAACACCGGTCAGGCACAGGCCTGGAGGGACAGCCGATGGGGGTGCCCTCCATGGCCCTCTGGAGCTGGCAGGGGGCTGGCAAGGACTCCTGGACCACAGCTCCTATGGCTTTGGTGCAGAGTCCAAGAAAGGAGGGGAGAAGGGAGAGGGGGAGGTGGAGGAGGGCGGGGGAGGGCAGGTAGGGAGGTTCTGCGGCTCAGTTTGTGGCAAAGTTTTTTTTTTTTTTTCCTTTTTTCCCCTTTTTCTTATGTAAAAAGTGCACAAAAGCTCGGCAGCCTCTTTGCAACGGGTCAGCAGTGTTTCCTGGGGGTGGGGTGAGCGGGGAGGGGACCCCAGGCCTGGCACCCCAGCTTGCAACGGAAGGTGGCCTCATATTGCTTAGAAAGGAGTCTCAGTTTAAATACCAGACTAAAAATAGAGCTTGGAGGACCGCCCTGGCCAAATCATTGCCAGAATGAACAGCTTCAATAAATAAAAAATCGAAATATTTACTTCTCGATAAAAATCGCAGTAAAACCATTTACCGTTCTTTGCATTATATATAATATACATTTATAGTGGGCCCGGCTGCTGGCGGCCCAGCCGAGGGCAGCGGAAGGGCTCGGGGTGCTGGGGCCCCGCGGAGGGGCCGATCCTGGCCGCCGTCAGGACACCTCGATGACCTCCACGCTACCCGAGAAGCTGGCCTGCTTACCCAGGGCGGCCAGCTCCTCGCCGCGCGCGCGCCCCTCCACCATGCCCTCCTCGAACTCCATCTGGCAGCTTCGGCGCTTGAACTGCGTCTCCGGAGCAGGCTCGTCCGGCCAGCTGGTCCGCGCGTCCCGGGACTCGGCTCTGGTCGCCTCCCGCCGCCTCAGGTCACCGCCGCCCGCGCTTTGCGAGGCTGCCAGCCCGAAGGCCGCGAAGCGCGCACCCTGCGCGCCCTCGGGACTGAAGCACCAGAGCGCATCCGGCGACGGCGTGCCGGGGGAGTCGAGCGGCGGCGCCCAGCCCCCAGGGCCGGAGGGCTGGCCTGGGCCCGGCAGCCCGGGCGCTGACAGGGCCGAGAGGCCGTGCCGTGGAGTCTGCCGCGCAGCGTCCCCGAAGTTCAGGCCGAGGCCATGAGCCGGGGAGCGCGCCGGGGACCCTGCCGGAGGCCGGGGCCGCCGGCGGAGCCGCGGGCGTGTCTCGGGCGCCGCGTCCGGGCTGTCGGGGCTGGGCGAGGGCAGGCCCAGCGAGCCTCCCGATGGGCTGTCCAACTTGCAGAGCTTGGGGGCCTCGCTGGGGGCGGGGGGCCCCGGGTCGTCGGGGCGCCGGCTGGGAGCGTAGGCCGACTTGATGTCCAGCGAGAAGGAGCGCTTGAGGCGGTTGGTGTCCTGGAGGCGGTCGGAGGAGAGGTGCAGGCCGCGCAGGCCCTGCTGCAGTGCGCTGGTGGCCGGGGCCGCAGTGGGCGTGGGGAGCTCCCCGCCCGCGCTCGGGGCGCCCTCCCTGGCTGCCGTGGCCGCTGCGTCCCCCGCGGGAGCGCTCTCTGAGGTAGGTGGTGGTAGCAGCGGCAGAGGGGTGGCAGGGCCCGGGACCGGCTCTGGCGTCCCCGGGAGGGGCGCCCCGCCGCCCTGCAGGGAGGCCAGGAGCTTCAGGCTCCGCTCGTACTCCAGCAGCTGGCCCAAGAAGTTGAAGTTGGGCGAAATGGATGGGCGCCGGTCCTTCACGAACCTGGGGTAGAGTGGCCAGATGGTAACTGGGCTCCGACCAGGCCAGCTGCCAATCTGCCACACCCCGGCACCACCGCCCACACCGCCAGTCGATGTGCAGACCCCGCGCGTGCGCGCGGGCTGGAGCTGGGCTCAGGCCCCACCCCTGCCCTGCGTTCGAGTGGGCCCTGACCCCCGGGGCCATTCTGTCCTGCGCAGAGAGGAGAGGGGAGGGGGCAGTCTCCAGCCAAAGGGAGGGAGGGAGGACTACCTGTAGGCGTCGTCTGAGGACATGCCCATGGTCTTCATGATGTACGCGATGGCGATGGTGGCAGAGCGGGAGATGCCAGCCAGACAGTGGACAATGACTTGGCAGCTGGACAGCTTGGCTTTATCTGGGGGGAAGGGGACCACGGGGACCAGGTGAGCGCTGGGGCCCTCTGTACTACCAGCAATCCCTGCTACCTCCAGGCCTGAGCACCCTCCCCCCCAGGAATGGGGGACGCAGGGGCACCCCACTCTCACCGATGAACTCGATGGACTTGTCCAGCCAGGGCAGCAGCTTTTCACAGTAGTTGTCATTGATGGGGATACGCATGAAGCGGCTCTCGCAGATGAAGTCCGGCTTGGGGCAGGAGTTGCTGGCGTTGAGGACGTAGCTTATTCCGTTCTGGGTCATCAGATCCTGAGCAGAAGGGACAGGAGGGCAGGTTGGAAGCGGGTGCAGGTGGGCGGGGCCTTGGGGAGGGATGCCGGCCTCTGCAAGCCCCGCCCACCGCCCTCCGTAGGCTCCCAGGAATTTTACGGCTGCCTGGGCGGTGGCTTTACCCTCTTTCCTCATCACCATCTTTAAAACACGGGATTCTTTCAGCGCTGGCCAGGGGCCCAGTGACATCAGCAGTTTGGCATGTGGGCTCCACCGGGAGGGGGGGGGGCAGGGAGCCGCTTCTGTACCCTGCTCAGCTGGGCCCTTCCCCGGGTCCTGTTCTGGTCCTGCGGGGCCCCATCGGGTCCTCCTGTGCCCACAACCTGTGCTCATCCATCCCCCTCATTGGCCTTCACCTCCCTTCGTGGCCCAAGACAAGACCAGAAGCTGCTTCTGAGCTCCTGCCCCCACCCCCGCCCCCCCACCCCCACCCCTGGGGGGCCAGAGCCCCAGGTGTGCACGTACCTTGTTCAGGACATCTTTCTGAGAGCCCAGGTAGAGGTGAGGCAGGATGCGGGTCAGGCCCACGCTGGGCACGGGCAGGCAGGGCTGGGAGAGGCTCATGGGCAGCAAGGCGGCAGGCTTGCCCTCGCAGAGGCTGGGAAAGCAGGAGGAGAAGGTGGCAAAGCCCCCTGCAGGGGAAGGAGAGGGGACATGTGTCAGGCAGGCGGCTGGCTGGGCAAGGGAGCCCAGGGCTCTGGCCACCGCTGTGTCCCAGCCACATGCCACCTGGCCCCCCCCCCCCCAGGCCCACATGATGCCACCTGGTCTCAGGGCTGGGTGCTGGAGGGCCACTGAGCACGGTGGCACGTGTGCTGGGCAGGTCTCCAGCCCGCCCTGACGCCCACACTCCTCCTCACGCTAATTAGGGGCTGGCCCCAATGAAGACGCCGCTGTGATGCCCATAAATGTGGGGTCGAAGTGGCGGGTCAGCACAGCACAGCGACAGGGGCAGGCTCTGAGGCCATGGGGGGAGGGGCTCCTGTCCCGGCTGTAGATGACACAGCCCCTCCGTACCTGTGGCCAGGGGCCAGGATGAGCCTTCCCGCCTCTCCCCCTGGGCTGATGCAATACCTCCCTGCCTCCATCTGCCTGGGAGCCCCAGGCCAAGCCTGGGTGCCAGGGCCAAGAGGCAGGAGCTTCCAAAAGAGCCTTCCCCTTGCCCTCGGCATGACATCACCCGCTGGAATTGGCACAGTCCCAAGGGGCCTCTGCCCTCCGGTCAGGGCTCCGTGCCACCAGCAGGGTAGCAGGGGTTGGGCTAAGAGCTGGGCACCCCGGAGACTGGGAGCACACCGGGCACTCAGTGGGCACGCGTTCTACATGTGGCTGGCACGTGCCCTGCCACCGTCCCCACACAGCACACCTGAGTCCTGGTGATACCACAGACTCATGAGCGACCCTGGCCCCGTGCCCCTGGCCTGTTCCTCGCCCTTGCCTGCCGCACGGCGTTGTAGTGAGGCTCACAGCAAACGACTGCGAAGACACGCTGAGAACGGACCTGCCCCCGCCCGGCCAGGCTGCACGACCCAGGGGCCACCGGCTTTTGGTAGGATGAGATGGGCCTCCTGGGCGGCCCCCTGAGGCCGACCACACCTCTGGGGACACAAGCCCCATGGCACTTTCCCTGTCCTCAGGACAGCTGTGCCGAGGCCTCCCTGTCCCACCGGAGGAGGCAGGAGAGCCAGCCTCTTTGCTGCCCTGGGCCACAGAACCAGCTGCTGCTGGGGACCTGGCTGATTCCCAAGGACAGGAACACCTGGTGGCCTCAGCTCAGCGGCCGTTTGTACAAACCCCCGACCAGAATGCCTGCCATATGTACTCCCTGTGCCCCTAATTAAGGCTTGACTTTGGGGAGCCACGGAGATGGGGGCCCTCTAGGCTGGGGAGTGGGTCACCAGCCTTGGAGAAGGGGCCCCTTCCTTAGGAAACTGCTGGCTGGACAGGGAGCAGCAGGGGACAACACTGACCCCACAGCTCGCAGGGTCCCAGCAGAGGAGGCTGGGCTGGGTGCTGGTGTCAGCTCCTGCTCACCACCCAGAGCTGAGGGACCCCTGGGTGTCCAGAGCAGCCTGGCCACAGTGAGTGGGTGTGTGTGTGCGTGGTTCCTCCATCCCCCACCCACGAAGGGCAGTCTGCACAGGTGCAGAGGCCTATGGGCCTCAGCCGCCGTTCCTCAGGTACGGCTCCTGGGGTCCCCCTGGGCAGAGCCAAGCAGCCTGGGGTGCCCCCTACAGACCCCTATAGGTGCCGGCCCGGCAGGGAACTCCAGTCCTTCAGCGCCCACAGCCCCCCCACCCCCAGCCCCCACCCCCGCCCAGGCCCTGGGGATGGGTAAAACGAGAGGCCCCTTCCTTGGGGAGCAGGTGCGTAGCCGCGGGCAGGACCCTCTGCAGGTGACGGCGCCCCTACGCGCCAGGCATCCCCAAGGGCACCTTCCTTCAAGTGAGACCCCCGCCCCCCACTGACCCCGCTCCCTGGGCTTCGGGGCTCAGGGACAGCACCGCAGCGGGCCTGTCCCTTACGAGCAAGTCCAGGACGCCACAAAAACGCACACCCACCCCGCCGCACTGCCGCCGGCCGCTGCCCCACCCGCACTGCTGTCCCCAGGCCGCCCCCGCTGCCCTCCCCGGGCAGGGTCCCCACCCACCCTCGGTGCTGGGGCTGCTCCCGCCACGGGCTCCGGCCAGGGTCCGAGGGCGACGCGCGCGGGGCCGGCCTCGGGGGCGCACCCGTCCAGCAGCCGGCATCACCAGCCCGCATTCCGCAGCGACGCACGGGCGGCTGCCGGCTCTGGGCGAGGGCCGCCGCCACTTAAAGGGCCAGGCTCCCTTTCCATCCCCGCCCCCGCCGGACGTCACGGCCAAGGGTGGGGGTGGAGGACAGGGGTCACAGCCGCAGGTTCTCGCCCGCAGCGCGCCTGACCCCACCATCCGCTCCTGCTTCTGCCAACCTCCTTGTCGTGGAGAGGTGGCTCCACCGCCTCCAGCCGTGCCATCCTCACCTCCCTGGCGGTCCTCAGCGACCACCCCCTCCACCGCCCAACGGAGGGTCGGGTCTGCAGTCCGGCCTCTGCTGAGCCCTCTCCGGGTGCCAACACCACCGACCTGCCCCTCCTGGTAGGCAGCAGCCCTCTTCCCCACTCGGCCTCGCCTTTCCATTCCCCCAGGAGCTGTGGGCAAGGCCAGGAGGCTGTCCCCAAGTCTGGGTCCTGATTTGGTGTCACTATCAGCTCTCCTCACACCACGAGGGGGTGGGGTGGGGGTCATGACTCCTTCCTGGTTTGGCTCTTGGACAAACAGGGACAAATGCTCTAACTGCAGGGCGGAGCATCTGGAGAGGAAGCACCAGTCGTGGTGGGGGTGGGGACAGCTAGGTCCCATGTGAGCCCTCCTGGTGCGTTCCAGCCCAGGTGCCAAGTGAGGGGACCACCAGGGGTTCTGGGCTATCCCCGCAGCCTAGGGGGGTGGACAGCAGCTCTAGGAGCCTCTTTTCAGATGCCCAGAAGGGCCTGGAGGTTCCCACTGTGGCTGGGGTGCACGCACACATACTGGGGTTCCCCTCTGAGCCCTGGGAGAGGTCCTGTCTGCCTAGGACACCCTCAAGAAGCCCAGACTCCTGCCCTCCTCTCCCCACTCGCTCAGCCCCCAAACTGAACCCCCCGGACTGGACCGTGGCTGAACCAGGGGGTCTGCGATTCTGTGGCTTCTGTTCCCACATGGACACAAATCCCACATTGCACCCAGATGAGCTCAGGACCAGAGGTGGGACATGCGCACACACACGCGAGCACACACACACACACACACACACACCAATGCTGACCACCAGCCTCAGAGCCACGCACACACGCAGACAGCCTCTGACCACGCAGACCCAGGTCCAGACGTGCAGACACACGTGTAGAGGCCTGCACACGAGGCTGACCCAGCGCGCTGGGCTCACACGGCACCTCCGAGAAGCCTGCCCTGACGGCCTGCACAGCCTCTCTCACAGGCTGTGCTTCCACTGCATGCTGGTGCCAGAGGACCAGCCTGGTGTCCAGCGACCACCCCCTCTGTGCCGGCACTTGGTAGCTGCTCGGGGCCAGCATCCCATTGGCTGTGTGATGGTGGGGGTAACGGCCTCCAAACCCCATCCACTGGCCACAGTCCCCGGTACGCAGAGGGCAGGGAAAGGGGTACCCACAAAGGCCCCAGACCTATATGGGGAGGGTGCATGTCCCTGGACAGGCCAGCTGCATCCACCTCTGAGGCCTGGGCCAGCTCAGGGAGGTGGATTCTACAGAAGAGCCCCAGGCACTGCCCACAGGAGGGAGGAATCTGTGTGTGTGTGCACGTGGGTCTGTGCACACGTGTGTGTGTGGGGGGGGGGCTTTCCGGCCTCCAGGCTGTCCTGGCTGGGGACCTCTGCCAGCCCAGGCAGGGGTCATGATCGAGTAGGCTATCGCCAGGCATCCTGTGCTTGCCTGGAGTGCTCAAGGGCCCTCCCGGAGTGGGACTGGTCTGCTCAGGGGTGCCAGGGGTTGGAGCCTAAGTCTCCTTCAGAGAGTTGCTGGGGGTGTGCCCACATTTGCCTAGCTCCCTCCCCCACTCCCTGCATGCAACCAGTGGTATTTGGGGGTTTCTTCCTGTCCACCTCTTCCCCTGCTGGCGGTGGGGGTTGGGCCCATGTTGGGGGGGGGGTCCTGAAGTGTGGGGGCCCAGGGTGGAGATGGTGAGGCCCTGAGAACTTCAGAGCTACCTGGACCCCCTCCCCTAACTGCCCCAGTGGATGCTGGTGTCTGGGCTTAGAGAGAAGAGCAGAGACAGATCCAGAACCCTGACTCCCCGATGCCCCTGCCCCCCAGCCCAGCTGACAGTGGTGGGAGAGAGGCGGGGAGGACAGGGTGCCCCGCACCCTGCAGGTCCGCCCGGAGCTCACCGGTGAGGATGGCCACGCTGTGAAAGCAGCCGTCCAGCTCGCTGAGCAGGATGGAGAGAAAGCTGTCCGTGGCCAGCACGCTGGCATCCCGGGTGCTCTGGTCATAGACAACCACGTCCTGTGGCTCCGCGGCCTCCACCTGGGGGCCATGAGGGCAGAGGTCAGCGCAGCACAAGGCCCCTGCTGGACGCCCCCTGCCCCACTCAGGAGCAGGGGCTCAGGTGACGGGAAGGGGAGGCTGCCAACGCCTTGTTGCCTTGAGGGGAGGGCAGGCACCCACCCCCCACTTCACACCCAGGCAGGTGGGAACACCCCGGCCACACAGCAGGCCCTCGTCCCCAGAGCAGCCACACCCTCACGCACATTCACAGGCGTGAAGGGACACGATGGGCATCCACCATCTACCGTGGGCCCGGCGCACACTGAGATGCAGGTGAGAATGACAGGGTCCCCGGCAGGCACACGCAGGTGACCACGGGGACAGGACTGCTGGCCTGGGCTGGCTCCCAGGTGGCCAAGGCCTCGGGGTCCCCAGGAGGCAAATCGAGGATGTGAAGGCTGAGTGCCTTTGGGTCTGGGCCCGGGCCCTCCCCCACCCCAGCCCTTCTGTGATAGGGAAACTGAGGGCTGCAGTGAGAGCTCCCCATTCGGGAGGCCACTGCCCGAGGCTCCACCTGCCCTCCTCCCGCTCCCAGTGCCCGGCCTGGGGGCCAGAACTCCCGCGGCTCTGCTCAGAGGGCGGCTGCTATCCCCGCCCCTCAGCCCCTCAACATACTCAGGCCTTAAGCCAGCTGAGCGCTACCCCGGCCTGATGATGTCACCAGCAGCCAATGGGAGCACGCTCCGGCGGGAGTCCCCCCTGGGGGTGATTAATCACTGCTGGATTCCCTCATTGAGGTTGTGGGGAGCCAGCTCTGCACAGGGCACAGCCTGTGACTGAGACCACCCCCCACCCCCCACCCCCAGCCTCCAGGCTGCTGGGAGTCACAACGCTCCCCGACAATGGGGTGCCACTGCTTTCCCAGGTCCCTGGTCCAGGGGTTCCTCCCCAGCCGGACTTGATGCTCCTGGGAATAGTGACAGCATTGTCCACTGCAGGTGACCAAAGACGTGTTTGGGGGCCACAGAGAGAATTATGGGTTAATTAAGACTCCAGAGTCTGGGGTCTGGGGACATTGCTCCGTGTCGCCCTTTAGCCACCCTCCTGTCCTCTTCTGAGTCCTCACAGCCATCAGAGTGTGTGCCTGACACACTGCCATCCTGGCCCACTGGCCCTCTGCCACCCGTGCCCGTGTGCGGTCACGCCTCACCCATCCACTCAGCGTCCCTCTCTGGGCCCCACGTGGCCTGGGGACAGGGCCTCGTCCCATGTGTGGGGGGACAGGGTCGGAAGGCTCTGGTGTGGGGAGGGACGGATGGGGTCTGGGGGGTGGTGTCGGCGTGGGTCTCCTGGGGAGGGACGCTCCAGGAGGAGGGGGAGGCCGCCAGGGCCCCCGGGCCCCAGCCTCGGGGGGCGCAGGGCGGTCAGTCCGGTGCCGGGTACCTGGCCGCGCACAGCTGGCTGGACGAGCTCCGAGATGGTCACCTTGCCTTGCTGCAGCCGCCGCTTCACCAGCTTGGAGCAGCAGATGTTGACGGAGCTGAGCACGTGCCAGCGGTTGTACTCCACGAAGGACCGGCTGTCGATGACCAGTGGCCCCCCGGGGCCTCCCCGCAGCAGGCTGGCCAGCTTCTTGGCGTCCATCACCTTCCTGGGGAGCCGGTCCCCTGCCATGGTGGGCCGTGGGCAGTGAAGGGGGTGTCCCCTGAAGTGAGCAAGGGCTGCTCCGGCGGCCCGGGGGGTGGCCTAGAGCTGAGAGTGACCGGGCATGGCACCAGACCTGCAGGGAGGGGCAGGCAGTCAGGAGTGCCGCAGGGCCTCCAGGTGTGCCCTCTCCCCAAGGTGTGTCCTCTCCCGGAGGTGTGCCCTCTCCCCCC
>PVJL010016508.1:0-20778 GCA_004026885.1 Lyroderma lyra
CAGATGACTGGATAAAGAAGCTGTGGTACATTTACACAATGGAATATTACTCAGCTGTAAGAAAAGATGAAATATTGCCATTTGCAACAACATGGATGGACCTGGAGATCATCATGCTAAGTGACATAAGCCAGACAGAAAAAACAAGGAACTGTATGACTTCACTCATATGCGGAATATAAAACTGAAAGCAACAAAGAGAAAAGAAATGAACAAACAAATAACCCATGGACACAATCAATAGTTTAATGTTTATTTGGGGACGAGTGGGTTAGGGAGGGGATAGGAGAAAGGCGAGGGGGTGGGAGAGGAGGGGGGAAGCTAAATATAAGGTGATGGAAAGAGAAGTCACATTAGGTGGTGAACTTACACAAGCTGACAATGCACTGTAGAACTGTATGCCTGAAACCTATGTAATCCTTGCTAACAGATGTCACCCCCAACAAGTCTAACAATAAAAGTGAATTAAAAAAAAAAACAAGTGATCAAAATATATTTAAATACAAAGAGAGTTATAATGTATGAAGTAAAAAATCAGGTTAAAGATTAAGCCCACCTACACCTATATCCATATTCACATTTATATCTAACTGTGTATCTGAACGTAAAATTCTGAAAGAACGTACACACGGGTGTTAGTAGGAGGTATCTCCAGGTATGGGGGTAGTAGGTGACCTTTGTTTTACAGGTAGTTTTCATCTTGTAAAATTGTTTGAAATAGCTATATATTCCTTTCATGACAAGGAAGAACAATAGAGCTGTTTTTGTAAGTGCTGCGGTATCCGTTAGTAAAAAGAGCTGTGTACAAAATAGTATACCCAAGGGCATCTCTGGTTTGATAAAATATAAATGTGAAGAAAAAATTTTGTTACGGAAGATGCAGAATTTTAATAGTAGCTAGACAGAGGCTGAGACAAGGAGGAATCTTAAGCTTCTATTTAGTTCTGTTTTCTGTATTTTCACTGTAACACAAACACTATTTTCATAGGTGTTTTGAATAAAGCCCTGCTATTTTTTTTTAAGTGTAGCAAAGGAACTGCAGGCAGGGAAAAGAAGAAGCCAAAAGGTCCTCTCTCGTCTTCCCTGCCCCCCTGCAGGGCTGGCCTCACAGCACAGAACACAGAATTCTCGGAGTGGTTTAATGCTGCCTCCCCCATCAGACTGAGCGCACTGATGGCGGTATCTTGCCTTGTTCACCTCTGACCCTCCACTGCCACACAGAAGGTATGCTGCAATTGCTAAGTAAGTGAAGGAAGGAAATGCAGCCGTCCAAGCTTGCAAAGTCAAGGCAGGTGTGGCAGCGATCACGGTCAGAGGCCGGGGGAGCCGACTGCACAGTGTGTTAGGTGTGGGGCACTGAGGACCTAGTACTGTGTAGACACACAGGAAGTAGAATGGGTAAAGTTGGGGGGCTATGGGGCTGGGGCTTCAGGGCAGGGAAGTATGGGGGGCACCTCCCAGGGTCTGACTTGGACAAATGGGTGGTGATGTCTGCCTGAATAAGGGAGCACATATATTTGAGAGAGAAAAATGCCAAGTTCAAGTTTGGACACATAGTATTTGAGATCCATGAGAGACAGCCAGGTGGAGTCATCCCAAAGTTACCACAAGGGACCTCTTATGTCACTCTCCCAGCTGTCACATACACAGGGCTGACTCTGCAAACCCAAGAAGCTTCATAGATGCCTGTTTTATAAGTAAAATCCACCTACCCTCCTTAGAGGTGAAATGCTCCCCGCCTTAGAATTCCATTGCTTCCTGGAACCTCAAGAGAGGATGGTGCGATGAGAGCATTGGGTGGGTTTTGGTATAGGGCACTGCACAAGCTGAGTGACTTCCTGTGGCCCCACAGCCCCACTATTGGGCTCCTAGGAAGGTTCTCATGGCATACATGGCTCCCTTCTGGCACGTGTGCTCTCCATCTGCCTTCTCATGATGATGCTCACCTTGGAGCCACAGCCAGGTGCCTACACTTGCCGTAACACTTTGTCCTTGTGCTGTTCTCTCAGCCTTGACTGCCCTTCCCGAGTATAACCTGGCAAAATCATCAAGACCCAGCTAGGTAACCATCTCTCCTGGGAAGCCTTCAACCCATCTCCAGCAAAGAGGGTTTGGGGTCCTCCTGTCCTGAGCCCTGTCGAGACCCTGTATCTTGGTTTATGAGTCCGTGTCTTTTGTGACACTCTGAGCTCTCAAATAACTGCCTTCCCTCCTCACACATACCACATGGGCGGACGCCAGTGAGTGGCAGTTGCTGCCTGGTTGAATGGCCTGTCCCCCACAGTGGAATCCTTTCCCACTTATTCCAAACAGCACAAAGGACAACCCCCCCCCTTAGAATAAAGACTTGGGGACACCTTTGGCTCTTCTCTTCCCAATATACAATGTGGTCTCCACCCTCCATAAGAGCCCCTTTCATTTTCCCATTACACCACTCCAGTGGCTACAAACCCCTGCTTGCAAATGACCACTCTACCAGTAATGAAAACATCACACACACATTTCTTTATAGGTCATCAGCACGTGTTATAATTAGCTGGGTGCTCATAAGATCCTAGTACTAATGAGGAGCTGGGGATCTGTAAGTCACTCCGGTTCAGGTAAAAAGTGGCAGTCCAGATCGGAGCTTGCGACTTGCAATCCTCAGGCCTGAGCTCTCTGCAATGTTACCGCCATTAAATAGTTATTTGCAAGAGCTAATTGTGTATGCTTTACTCTGAAAGAGAGAACCCTCTCGATTTCCTCCAGCACCTAACTTAGGGCCTTGCAAATTTGCTCAATAAATCGTTGCTGAATGAATGATTAAATAAGTGACCCTTTCCATGATGACTTTAGCTTTCTCGTGTGTACATGAGCGTTTTTACGTGAAATGGTCCCCAAGGACCTCTCGGGAACCGCCTTTCTGGAACTACAGATTTCCGACCACTAGACCAGCTCTCGGGCCAGGTCTGTGCTGGCTGGGTAAGCAGTCGGTACCAAGAACATCAGCCGCCCACATTATGAACAGGAACCAACAGGAAAAAAAAATGGGAACCATTTATGAAAAGAATAAAGCCACACTTTCCTCGATGCTAGAAATAATGGGGAACCCCGTGCCTCTTACTGGCTCTGCCTCTTCTTGATGTCTTGGCCACCCCGGCATCCCTCACTGCCAATTTGCTTGCAGTTCTTTTCTTGTGCAGAAGTGCAATTTAGTGGGCGGCTTTCCCCACCACTCCACGTCACTAACACATCCATCTCCTTCTCCACTTTTAACGTTTATGTTCCTTTGCTGCATGACAGGCTGCGCACCACACTTCTCTAACGTCACACGCAACAGAGAAACTCCTTCTAAAAGCTCCTGCAGGTCTAGAGAAACGGAGAGAGAGACCGCGGGTTCACAAAGACACCATGTGCTAGCACATCATTCTTAAGGGAGGTTCAGCAACATGCCCGATGGGCTACACAGGATGAGGGTGACTGTAACACCGATAAACACTTGGTATATGGTGCTTCCCTGTACCAGACACGGTGCTGGGAATATGTCATTGGTCAGATGGAGAAGCAAGGCACAGAGTGGTTAAGAAACCTGGCAGGTCACATAGTTAGAAAAGAGAACATGTTGCCAGGCTTGGGGCTCAGGCAGTGGGGTCTCAGAGCACACATTTTTATCACTGTGCTGTTCTTCGTTTCTCCTGGGACTACGAGTGTCACTCTCCCCAGGCCTTCCTGGTCACTCCTTAAACAACACCAAATATTAGGTGGTTGTGGAGCAAGGAACTTTACAATCAGCTAGAGCTTGTCTCCATTCCTGCTTGTCCCGAGATTACTTGTGTGACTGTGGACAGATTGGATAACCAACCTCCTTAATCCTTAACTTCTTAATGTGTAAAATGGGAATGATATGTGCACGCCTGGCACCTTGGCAAACATTTAAGATATAAGAGACAATGAATCCCCTGCATGGTCTGAGCTTGGAAGGTTCCAAGGCAGAGCTGGTGGGCAGAGCACCCCTTCATTGCCATCCATTCAGTCATTCATTTAGTTAACAACTCTCTACTGAGCCCCAACCACGTGCCATTCATGGACTGCTGGAGAAGTTCTTGTGCTTGTGGAACTTACTGTGTAGTGGTGAATGGCTGAAGATTGAAAAGCAAATACACAAACGACACCCAGGATTTCACAGAGAGATCAGGGCAATAAAGAAATTAGGCAGGATCTATGAGAGAGACAGTAACAGGGACGGGGCAGGGTGGGTGGGTGGGAGGGAATGTTTAGACTGGTCTGGGAGATGGTATTTGAGCTGAGACCAAAATGAGAAACATTGGCCAGCCAAGTGAAGATCTGAAACAAGGAGACCATTCCAGACAGACACAAACAAAAAATGCACACAGGCAGAAAAAATCTCCAAGAGTTCCAAGAAGAGAAATAAGGCCAGTGTGGCTGGAGCACAGAGCACGGCGATGCAGAGAAAGAAAGATGCGTTCTGAGAGGCAGGACTTGCAGGCCACAGAGAGCGAGGGGTTTGGAATTGATCCCAAATGCAACAGGGAGCTCTCGGGGGATTTAAAGCAGGGGAGTGACATGATCTGATTTAGATGCTTTCAGAGCTCATTCTGGATCAGCAGTGGAGACGAGTGGAATACATTTAGAGGTGGAACCTGGAGATTGAGATAAATGTTAGATTTCAAACCTTCACTCAGCATGTGGGAATGAATGACGTCGCTGCTTCACCCCCTGCACGAGATTCCCAAGACACCCAGAAGAGAGGAATTCGGAGCCGACTGGGAGGAAGCACCCTCCCCGACCTTTCAGGCTCCCTCCTCCATGGACACCAGCTCGCCTCCACCCAGGGCTCCTTAGGGACTCAAGATTCAACCACTGCCACAGAGCCGACATCTGCTTCCTGGTTCCTTCGTCTTATCGTGAAAACATAGTTTCAGAAGCAAATCAAACAAGAAAACTGAGAAGACCCAGTGATGCCTGTATGGCAGGGGCTGCAGGGGCTGCAGGCTCGCGGCTGCCGGCAGGAGTCGGTGGCCATGAGTCACTGCTCTAGTGCATCTCCCCCACACCCCGTTTTCCTCCCAGCTTTTCATTCCCTGGTCTTTTAAAGAGTCGTCTGCTGGGAGGCCACACGTTTCACAGTATTTTGCCTTCCCCTTTATGTCTGCTAATACGCAGGGCCTGTGCCATTTTGAGACTCCTGTGATGCAGGGGCCAAGCAATCCCTCTGGAGACCAGGAAGCTGATTTGCCTGGACCCCCAGGACCCATGAACCTGTGATTTTCAGCTCACAGAGTGTAATAGAGTAAAAACTACTCCGGGCCGGGGCCATGCCTCCTAGCAGGTATCTTCCTCTTGCTCCCGCAGACCCTGCTCTTCCTCCCAGTGTCAGTGCAGGGGCGGTGGTGGGGGACTGGAGGGACATGGCAGGGCAGCGGACTGGGGAGACATAACGGAGCGGCGGACAGGGGGGACATGACGGGACGGCGGACTGGGGGGACGCGGTGGGGAATGCTGGAGGGAGGGGCTCTGGTTCTCATGTTCGTCTCGTGCACATACCCACCAGGGAGCTAGGTGGAGATGCCTGAGCCCCAAGTCCTCCTGGTTCAGGCACCCTTTGGGGCCAATAAGCCCACCTAAGGGCCGGAAAGCAGGCCACTGTCTGTCCCCTACGTGCCCCACAAACACCAGAACTTCATGGCTTCCGAAAGGGCACTGAAGTGCCCATACAGCAAGGTGTGACTGCAGAAAGATTAAGACACACTGAGTAAAAGACAGAACAAAACCAAAAAGACTTGCTTCAACCTCCCCTCTGCCCAAGCTCTTCCTTAGCTGGTGTCATCACTCAAGTATGTCTTCGTTCAGAACCGTCTCCTATTTTCCATGTACAGGGTGTGCTCCGTGAGTGGCCCCTCTACAGCCACTTGGTTGGTGAAATGTCCTGTCCCTGCACTACACACACACAGTATAAAGAATCCTATATGCTCAGAGTCACAAGGGCACTCAAAGGTCACAAAGTCCAGGCTCCCTGCTGATGCCTGGGGACGTATGCCCTCCTGAATGTAACGGCTCCTGAAGGTATGCTTGTCAGAGGAAAAGGGGGTGAGGGGGAGGGTCGAAGGGACCCAGCACCCCACCTTTCTTTTTCTCCCAGGAATGCTCCTCAGATCTGGCTTTCTTTGACCCATCTTCTCCACACCCTGAAGTCACTGAGTTCCCAAACCGCATCGTGCCCTTGCGGCCACAGCCTGCACTGCCCTGGCTTGTGGCACAGCACGGGGTCTGTCCTGAGGCTTGGAGGGTGCTGAAAAGGATGCTCCCCTTTCAGGCACTGAGAAGAAACCTAGGCCAGGAGATCTGTGCTGTCTATAGCGGGGACATTGTCAGCAGAGGTGTCTGAGGTAGGCTGTTGGACCCGGCCAGCTGGAAGACAGTCAAGGCCAAGGGAGCAAGAGCACCTCAGAGCCTCTGCTGGTCAAAGCAGGCAGGGGTGGGAGTACAACTCATGGAGTGATGTGTGGCCCGAGTGACACGGGAACTGAGGCTCACAGAAGGCAGAGGCCTAAAGAGTCCACCAAGAATCCATTCACAAACATGAACAACTCAACATCAAAAAGGCAAACAACCCAATGAAAAGATGGGCCAAGGACAGACATCTTCCAAAGAAAATACACAAATGCCCAACAGGTGGGTGAAAAGGTGCTCAATGTCACTGATTAGGGCCACACACATCAGAACCACGATGAGTGATCACCTCACACCTGTCAGGATGGCGACTATCCAAAAGAGAAGAAATAAGCAGCAAAAGGGACCCCCGTGCACTGCTGGTGGGGACGTGAACCAGGGCAGCTCCTATGGAAAATGGTATGGAACTCCTTAAGAAATTAAAAACAGGACTGCAGTGCTGCTCCTGGGGACATAGCCAAAGCAATGACACCACCGTCCCAGTGAGGTGGTAGCACTCCCGTGTTTACTGCAGCATTTATCGCAATAGCTGAGGAACGGACACAACCTGCGTGTCTGCCAACAGACAAATAAATGAAGAAAATGGGGTGGGTGTGTGTGTGTGTGTGTGTCTGAATATTATTCTGCCTTAAAGAAAGAAGGAAAGCCTGCCATTTGCAACAACGGGGGTGAAACTGGAAGGTTCTTTGCTAAATGAGAGAAACCAGGCAAAGGGAGACAAAACCGGCTGCGCTTACTGCAGAATTTACCCCAAAGTTACGTGCAGAAGCAGAGTAGGATGGTGGGTGGGGATCGAGGGAGAGAAAAGGTTGGTAAATGGGTACAAGCTTTTAGTCACAAAATGAGTAAGATCTGAAGGTCTATGTGTAACATGGTGGCTAGTTGATAACACTGTCTTGTATAAAACAAACAAACAAAAAACCACATAAGTAAATTTTGAGGGGATGGCTATATTAAGTTGATGGAGAGAATCTTTGCATAATGTACACATACAGCGTATCATCACTTTGAACATCTTACTTTATTTTCTTAACACTGCACATTTTAAATATATTATAATTTTATTTGTTTACTATGCCTCAATAAAGCTGAAAAAAGAAATCCACCTGCCCTCCAGCCTGTGGGGACAGGCTCCATGGTCAGAGCTGGCCCCACGGCTGAATCCATCTCTGGCCGCTAAGCGCCTCTCGCCGTGACTGGCCCCTCAGGACACAGCCTGTGGTGGGGGCTCTCTGACCTTGCTTGGGGGCAGGCAGAGGGATTCAACGCCCAGGGGGGGACCTCGTGGCCCAGGGCTGCTCCTCAGCCTCCGCCTGGGAGAAGCTGTGGGTCTGCAGGCCCTTGCCACTCCCTGCTGGTGTTAATTTACTCATTTCTCAGACATCTCTGCAGAAAGGTCAAAGGCTAGATGAGTAATGATCAATTCTCAACCTCAATTTTTGCAAATGTCTCACTATCTTATCCAAATATGCTTAGACCTTGGAGCAAAGGGTGTTCCTGGCAGTTGGTGAAAGACTGGCGTACAGGGTGGAGGCTTTCAGACACTGGGCATAAAGAACAGAGTGAGCAGAGCCTGGCTAACGGCCACGACCCCACCCCATGCCGGGGGGACAGGATACCAGGAAAGGGGGTCTTGCCCCAGGCTCACAAGAGCTCAGAACTTCCCACCTCAGTCCCTAGACCCGTGGTTCTCAGGTTCCAAGATGCACAGAATCACCAGGAAAGCGTGCTCATCATGCTGGTTCTGGGGTTCTGGCCTCAGACAGTCTGATTCTACAGATGTGGTCTTAGACTCAAGACTCTCACGTGACCAAGATCCCCAATGAGCCTAGAGGAGATGGGTCCTCAGACCTTGGCTGTGCAGTGTGTGTGGTGGACTGCCATCAATGGCATCACCAGAGAACTTAATAGAAATGCAGACTGTCAGGCTCCAGCCCAGACCTTCAGAATCAGAGCCTGCATGTAATGAGCTTCTCGGTGATTCTTGTGCTCAGGAAGTCTGGGAAGTGCTGCTTTCAACCACATAGTGGGCACTGGGCCCTCCTCTGGTGCCTGATTCTCCTCAACTCTCTATGTGACCCCACCCCGATACCTCTGCTTCCCTAGGGGACCCCTTTCTCCAGTAATAAATACAACGGTTCTCTTGGACCCAATCTCATGGGCAGATACACATATACACGTCTAACTGCCAGGGCTGGGGGGTGGGATGTGTCCTTGCAGAGCGCAGGGAGAGGGGAACCTGAGTGGCAGCTTTTGCTGCAGGGTCTTCATCACCATCACGATCCTGAGTATTTGAAGGATCCTTGCTCTGCCCCACTGACCCTCATCCTCGGTGCAGCTGCAACTATAGCTAAGGACAGCATCTTCACTCGGACCCAGAAGCAATGACAATGAACATGAGTGTGATGTGTCACAGCCTTGAGAGCAGCTTCACATACCACCCACTCCTATGCCCTGGTGAGGTTAGTATCTTTACCCATTTGGCAGACAAAGCAACTGAGACTCGAAGCAGTCATGCTGTCTGTCCAAGAAACAGCCAGAGGGAAACCCCCGTCCAGACCCCCAGCTCCCAGTCCCAAATTCTGCCCCTGGAGTGAGTGAGTCCTCAGGGGCCCCAGCTGGAGAGTCCCATGTATCACCAGCAGCCAGGGCTGCCGTGTAGGTCCCCTTTTTTGATGAACACTCATTCTGATGCCACCCTAATAAAGGGCCTGTTGTTAGGATGGATTAATTCATTAATGAATATGAGGCCTCGGAAAGCCAGCGCGTGAGATAAATACCCGTGTTGTCAGCTTCGCGCCTCTGTTGCAGGATGAGAAGGACCATAGTCCCTGCATTGTCCTTGGGTAATTGCTTCGATTTGTTGCAGGGCAGGGGGAAGGAGACTTGTCTGGGGATAAACAGAGCTGGGTTGTTCACGCTGGGGAAGGGAGGAGGGGGCTGGGGCTTCAGTCTTCCCAGAGAGCTCTGTGTCTTTGCTTTTGAACTTCCCCCCACACCACCCCTGCTGGACACACCCACACACGCAGTGAAAGTCTTGCCCCACAGGCACACACACGGGCACACACATGCAGTGAAACTCTTGCCCCAGAAAGGATTCCTCATAGTGGTCTCCTGTGAAGAGAGCAAAGCTCTCTCTCATCTACGAGCCAATGAAACTAAGATTTCTCTCCTGGGAGTGTGTGTGCAGGGACCAGTTCGTACTCTATAGACCACACTCACGGTGACCACGGTACCGGGGGCAAATGTCAGGGCTCCGATCAGTGTATCCCAGTTTTCTACTGCCACGTAGCTGTCTTAGCTCCCACTGCTGCAACAAAACCTCATGGGCCAGGTGGCTTAAACAACAGCGTTTATTTTCTCGTGGCTCTGGAGGCTGGACGTCTGAGAACCAGGGTGCCAGCAATGTTGGGTTCTGGTGAGGGTTCCGTCCTTGGCTTTCAGACAGCCACCTGCTCACTGAGTGCTCACACAGGCTTTCTTCAGTGCATGCATGGAGAGCGAGAGACAGAGACAGAGGCAGAGAGAGAGAGCACTCTGGGGTCTCTTCTTATAAGGGCCCTAATCCCATCATGGGAGTCCCGCACTCAGGACCTCATCACCTCCCAAAGGTCCCACTTCCAACACTGTCACACTGGGGGTTAGAGCTTTAACATACAAATTTGAGGGGGGACGCGAACATTCAGTTCATAACCATAGCAAACATTCCAAAACCTGGGGGCATAAAGCAACAAAGGATTTATGCTCACGGATTCTGTGCATCAGAAATCTGGGTAGGACCCAGCAGAGGTGGCGTGCTCTGCTTTACAACGTCTGGGGCATCAACTGCGCAGACGGGACAGCCAGGACGGTTTCCATGGCCAAGCCTGGAGCAGGGGGGAGGGGGAGGAACACACTGCCAAGGTTTCTCAGTCACGTGACTGGTGCCTGGGCTGGGCTGGCTGGAGGTCACTAGATGATGTCACCTGGAGCACAGACATGTGGCCTGTCCATGGGATTTGGGGTTCTTACTGCACAGAGTGCGAATTGTGAGAAACAGCATCTCCGGAAGGAACAGCGTGCCAAGAGACCACCTCTGAAGTCACCCCTCTCCTGCTTTTCTCCAGGGGAAGGGACAGTCACAGGCGGGCAGCTTGGGGTCCAGCGAAGGAAGCACAGACTCTGGTTCTCAATGGGAGAAATGCCTAAGACTTTGGGGCCATGCTTTGACACCGCCGTAGGGTCAAATGTCAGAGCTTGGTTCAGTCCTCTAGAATTGGGCATGAGTGCCCCGGTCTCTCCTGCCAGCCCCCCCACCCCGGTCTCAGTGGGAGAGGCAATTCAAAACACTCCAGCACTCTGATTGCACCATGCTCACTCCCTTGAGGGAAAAGAAAAAGGGGTACTCCAAATTTTAGGATCCCTGAGGGACCTGGCTCCAAGCCTCTATGAAGGAGTTGAGACCCAGAGAGGTCATTTGCTATATCCTGAGTCATAAGGCCGCCAAGGGATGCAGCCAGGCTTCAAAAAGGAGACTCCCAATCCAGTGCTCCCTCAGCTTCTTGGCTTTTGAGCCACCAGTCCCTTCCTGTCAAGGTAAGGAATCCATCTTCAGAGCTAGGTGAGCCGCTGCAAAGCAAAGCCCACGGATGCCCTCCTCCTAGGGAGGCGGGAAACAGGGGGGCTGGCCAGGGGACGCTTACAGAAGGGGGTGCAGTGGGTTGGCAGGCAAAGGTGAGTGGGTCAGCCCCCACCCCCAGGGCGGGTCTGTGATGGGCAATTCGATAAACACATTCAGAGCAGGATGCGTGTGCAGCCGAGTGTGTGCACATTTTTAAATGTACATTTCACATCCATATGCAGATCCCGCTGACACGTGACAAATGTGCAGTGGCCGCCAGGAGCTGTTCCCCAAAGAGCACTTATTCCATTGGACTCCAGGCATCCAAGCCTCAGCAGATGCCGGGATTCAGATGGGCTGTGCGGAGCTGGCAGCAGGAGGACCTGGGTTAGACAGCGGGAAGAACTTCCTTTGTCCAGAACAACAGCTTTTTCCCGGACGTTCTTCTCAGAGTGGTATTTGCAGGCTCAGTACAGACAGCTCTCTGCAGGGGTGGGGGGAAGCGGGGAGGAATCCAATGGAGGGAAATGGGCATTCAGCTCGGATCCCCAGATTTCCTGGAACACCAAGGGCGTGACCCGGGTGGGTACTTTTGACTGAAAAGGAAGCTCAGCATCTCTTTCCGGAGAGCAGACAGTTTAACGGGTGGACTATGAAGCCTTGGACTTGAAAAGCTGAGAACTCAGGCCCTGCCGACCTTTTCCAAACTAACCTGTGAGGCAGGGAAGGGCGTAGTCTTGTTTAAGTAAGTTACTTGGGGTGCATTACACATACTTTCCTTGGGGTGGGGGGGGGAATAACGCCTTTACTGAGATATAATTAACATACTCTACAGCTCACCCTCTTAAAGTGTGCAATTCAATCCACGTTGGGGTATTCAGCGTTGTGCGACCACCATCAGAATTCACTTGAGAACATTTCTGTCACCCCAGGAAGAAATCCCACACACGTCCGCAAGCGCCTTCCCAGTTCCCCCTGCGGCACCCCCGCCCCAGCCCCGGACAGCCACGAACCGACTTCCGGTCTCCACAGGTGTGCCTCTTCCGGACACTTCCTATAGTTGGATTCAAAGCTAATGCTATATATAGGGCCCTTCACCCAGCCTGTGTACCAGGCTCCGCCATGGTGCGGCGTATTACCAGAGGCCGCTCTTACCGACCGCCGGTAGCGGCCCCTTGAACGGATACACCACCCTCCGTCCTCACTCACTCGCCCCTCGGTGACGGCCACAGGGGCCGGTTCCGCTTCCGGGCTGCCCGAACAGTGCTGCCACGAGCGCCCGGGCACAGGCTTCCGGCAGATGTGCGTTCCCACTTCTGCTGGCTGTACCCTTGGGGAGGAGCTGCTGGGTCCTAGGGTGCCTCCGCACTTAACGTTCTGAGGAACTCTCAGACTGTCGCCCGAGCAGCAGCTGCACTTCGGCTCCGCCCGCAGTGTACGGGGCCCTCCCTCGCCACACGCTCGCCGACCCTGGTTTCCTCCGTCTTTCTGATCAGAGCCGTCCTCCCGGGTGCGCGCTTGTCTTCTGGCAGCTCATTTAGTCTTCACGGCATTTCCACAAGAGCAGGTGCCGCATCCCATTCCACAGACCACAGGCGGCCCCGTGGGAGAGGGGGCGCAGCCTGCCCCGGCCCGCTCTGCCTGGTGTTCCCCCACCGTCCTGGAGCCCGGCCCACCTGCAGGCGGCTCTCTTTGTGCTGCAAATGGAACTCTCTGCTGAGACCTTCCCGAATGGAAGGAACTGAACACGCTGTCCACACTGTCCTTCCTCACCCTGAGACTGACCATCCCCGTCCCTCCTCTGAGGGTGGGTGGGAACCCAGGTGACCATGACAAAACGCCAGCATGCCTCTCTGTCCCCACCCCACTATGTGCTGGGTGGATTTCCAGCTCCGGCACCACCGGGTTGCAGGTCGCTCCGTGGCCTTGTCACCCACCTACTGGTCCACGGAGACTCTTGGCCAGCCCATTAGTGCCGTCAGGGACCCCCACATCATACTCATGAAAAATCTGTCGTTAGTTCCAGGAATGATAATGACCCTGACCCTAAACAACCCAGCGCACTCAGGTGGGACTTCGGGGGTGGGATGCAGCACACAGCCTCCCAGAGGCCGGGGGCCGGCGCCCCGCCCACCCGTCCCCACTCAGCCCTCCGCCGCCCAGCACGCAGGAAGATGAATGAGGCCGGGGAGCCGTCAGGTGTGCTGTATTTATGTGATGCCCATCGTGCCTCCCTCTCCCGCCATTGTTCTCTGATGTATGACAAAACTCCCAATTTGTCAAACGCTTAACAGCAGTCAGGATAATCTATTCTCAACACATTCGCAGAGCTTTTCATTTTGCACAACTGTCACCGAGAACAGTTTATGAATTTTCCATCATGAGGAATCCGAGAGGACGGAGGAAAAAGAAAAAGAAACTGTCCCCCCACGGCCCACCTCTCCTGTGAGTCACCGCCTGCGCTGGGTAGCGGGAGACAGTGCGGTTCCTGGCCCCGCCCCCATTTTATCACACTTTGCACTTAAGCCCCAAGCGCTGGGCCTTGCGGCCACCTCCCAGGGCTTTGTTGTTTGTGTCAAAGCCCTCCTTACAGGGTGCAGGGAAAGTCAGGCAGTGCTCTCCTCCTAAGTGCCTTGAATTTAGAGCTCAGAGGAGTTAGCCAGACAGGCTCAATAGTCAGAAGCCCTCTCTACCCCTGGCTGGCCTTCAACAGAATCTAATGCAATCCCTAGGAGCTTCAAGCTCTAAAAAAAATGTACACAGAATCATCTGGAATAGCAAAAATCTAGAATCAACCTGAATTTCCAGAAAGAAGGGATTAGTTAAATAAACGATGATAAGGGAACACGGAGTGTCACTGCAATGGTTTTCTGTGACATGGGACTACAGTCAGGATATAATGTCAACTAGAGCAAGTTTTAAAGCTCAATTGCTGTATGATTCCAAGTTAGCTAATACATGCATGAATACATGCACGGGGGTGGGGGGAACCAGACAGAGACCCTACATGTCAAAACTCAAGAGGTTATCTGTTTTTTACAAAGATACTTATTTTCACATATTTCCCAATTTTTTTTTCAGTGAGGAAAAAAGTTATTTTTAAAAATAAGATTTGGTTAAAAAAATTGGTTTTGCTCATAAATATTCCTGCACTCTTCTTTTCTAAAACTTTAAACTCTGCAGAAAGCGGCCACTTGTACAGTAAACAGAATTTACAGCCCAGTGGCTTTCTGACAGTGGGCACTTTTTCATTCACACTGGGTGACACCATACGAAACAGCAGCTGTCCATACGATTTTAATCACAGCAGCTTTTGCAACCACAACCCACCTTCCCCCTTATTTTATTCATTAAAAAGCTGTCTCTCGAAGCTAATGAGGAAATTCTTCAAGGGCTGGAGCCTCGGAAATGCTGAATCACGGGGCAAACAGCCCATTAAATCCACACTCATCATGCAGCCCTTTGAAGAGACTCGCACAGTTCTGATAACTTTCAAGTCCCTCCGAGGACACAGGCGAGCTGTGGTTATCGCGTGTAAACGTAAGCCGATGCCGAGCAGGAAACGATGATTTGCAAATACCTTGGCTATGATCTAAGGTGCAGTTCTAATTTGAGGCGTAACACGGTGATCACTCTAGCAAGAACCCGGAGGCTGAGATTAACCTTTACAGGAAAATTCTAAAGCGGGTTGAGCGTTTCCAAGAAACTGAGAACTCTTGAGCTACTCACAATTTCAACTGCGGGAGCTGAAAAGAACATTTCAACACCAGATCTCTTAGTCTTTTCCTTTTTCTACTTGTCCTCTTCTGTTTTCTCTTCTTTCTCTAGCCCCTTGGAGTCCTTGAGCTATCTCATCAACAACACGTTTAGAATGTGCTTTCAAAATGTCGGCCTGAAGTCCTCCACAACCACTTGAAGGTGAAACAAAGGAAAATACATACACACATACATACATACATACAAAATACTAACCCTATCCCACAGTACTCCTTTGTTGGGCTGCCATACCAAAAACTATGGACTGGGTGTCTTAGGCAACAGAAATGTACTGTTCCACTGTTCTGGAGGTCACAAGACCGCGATCAAGGGGTCTGCAGAGCTGGTTCCTCCCGCAGGCTGTGAGAGAATCAGCTCCATGACTCTCGATGCTCCTGGGGCTTTGTTGGCAATCTTTGGCATCCTTTGGCTTGTAGAAGCATCACCCAATCTCCGCCTTCATGCTCACGTGGCATGTGCCTTGTGTGCATGGGTCTAAATTTTCGCTTTTTATAAGGATACCAGTCACACTGGATTAGAGTCCTAATGATGTCATTACATCTGCAAAGACCCTATTTCCAAATAAGGTCATATTCTGATGTCCTGGGGATTAAGACCTCAACATAATGAACTTGCGGGGACACAATTCACCCCATGACACCTTCTATTAACCCAACTAACCATGCCCCAACTAGGCTGCTGAGCTCTGCTCCAAAAAACTATACAACCTCCCAGGCTGACGGATGGCTTCCCCATCTCTCTGGTCACCTTCCCCTCATGTTCTCCACTGCTGATTTTACAAACTTTCACCGTGCTCCCAAATCCTTCCCTAGCTCCCCAATTGTAGGGATGAGCTTACCAGCCACCTCATAGAAGGAAAAAGAGGCCAGTGCTAAGGAATATTCTGACCAGCCTGCCATGAAGCCTTTCCTTGCACCCTTGTTTCCTGCTTCTGCTCTTTCATAACACAAGAGGCATTCCTCTTCCCGGGCTCTGGACCTGTCCCCCGCCTTCCAGCCCCCTCAGGGGCTGGATCCACATCAATTACCTGTCTTGCTTCTGTTTTTAACCTCCTTCTCTTCACTGGCTTCCTCCTATCAGGGTTTAAGCTTGCCTAAATCTTTCCTGCTATGAAGAGCAAAATCTCTTATCTCCTGCCATGGACCCCTTGCTGCTAAAGTTAGGGCTTCTTTTAGTCCTTTTCTTAAGGGACCACTCATCAAGTGTGGAACACCACTGACCACTCTCTCCTTTAACTATGCAACTCCTTGGCCTCTGAGGGATCCCCCAGCTTCCCAGTTCCCTTTCTGGGGTGACTCTGTTGGCCACTTATCCCTTAGCCATATGTTCAATTTTTATATTGGTATTGTACACTCAATCTGCCTCCTCCCCCACTTATGACCTCATCTTTTACTAGGAGTTAAATTACTGACGATATGCTGGTGACTGTCCAGTCTGTATTCCCAGTCTACTTCTTCCCCCAGAATTCCAGATGTCCATATTCCTGTCTCCCCAATTGTCCACACCCAGTGACAGTCACTTAGGAAGACAGCCAGCAGGTGATAGACAGAGCAATGGGCTGATATAGACTCAGGGGCGCAAAGATCCCCTTGGCAGAGTAAAGAAAAGCAGAGGTGAAATGAGGGCTGAGGGACAGTTAGCAAAATGACTTGACACTTCTTTAAAAAGGACTTTCAAACCCACATTCACTTGATTCCTTGCTACTCTTTCTGCACGCCTGTATCTTAAAGAACAGGGCACTCCTTGACATGAATTAGATTCAAATATGCTTCCACCCTAGGAAACACTTTGGCATATGGAGACTGTGCACTGAAAATCATGGCTATGTCATCAGACTGCATAATGCCAGCTTTGGAGTGGTCATCACTCTCTCTGTACAGACGTACAATTTTAAGTAAGGCTTCCCATTGCCCACTCAGCTTGGTTCTTGACTCCACTGCTGGGTGGAATTACAATTGCTAGTAGCTGGGAATTAGTCAGTGCAGAGCAACAGATGTCAAAATATAACAACGTTAGCAACATAAAAGCTCATGGCTTTAAGATGTATGTTAGTCTATGAAATAGACTCCTTTTCTGTGAGACTGCCTTATGTCCTTATTAATATAACAAAAATATGCACAAAGGCATGGATCTTAGAGAAGAAGTAGTCCAACACCTCCATTCTGCAAACAAGGAAACTGAGTCCCTGGGAGGAGAGTGGTAAAACTCCTCAAGGCTAAACTCTACGGACTGGGAGGAGATGGTGCCAGAACTTGGTGTGTAGTCTAACAGCACATGAGGGGCATGAAGAACATGGTTTCATTCTGCTTTTGAGTTCTCGGAAATTTTGCAGGGTACATCAATGTCCCACCCAGCAGGAACACTCTGGAACACTCAGCTCGTCCAGGTGTTTCCTCTGGAACCCCTCCCCCTAGCCAACTCCACACCACATTGCAGCAGGCCCCTGGGTCCTCCTGGACTCTGAAGGCTAGATTCGTGCCACACCCAGCTTGCCTCTTCTCTCAGACCAACCTCAGTTTCACTTGCTCTGCTGGAATCTTCCATCCCGTTTTCTTCCTCCTTTGGTTCCACCATAACCAGACTCCACAAGCAGGGCTCCCAGGAGCTCTGCACAGAGCCCTGAGCTCATGCCTTTGACCAACCTGACCCAGCTCCATGAGCAGTCCTGAATGAGCAATGGCGGCCGCTTGCCTTGTCACAGCAGATGGAGAGTGAAGGGGGAAAAAGCAAAGCAAAACCCGAACTCCCTGCGGAGCTGAGATTTTGATTCTGCTGGAGTGAGGCCACGGCCTGTGCCAGGCGCTGTGCTAGGAGCGGGTATGAACACTGTCTCCTCTGCTTTAATCCGCCAGCCTTTAATAGAATCTTGCTCCGTGAGATCTGCACACGGCCCAAAAGGAAACAAGGCGTTATTTACAATAATTGGCTCGCCATTACCCACTCACTGAGCACCGCCTGAGTAACAGGATGGGCCTTTATGCTATTCACAGCCTATAAAAAAGTAGTTCTGTTGCGATTTAACATAGAGTCATCTCCATTTTAAGAGGACAATAGAAACACTCAGTCATTATTCATCCCGGAGTCTTAAACAGCAGAGAATTCCTTTATCAGGAACATAAGGTCAGAACCCATAAGTTATTAATATTGCAAGTAGCCCAATGTATTCATCGAAGTGCTTAAACTATTGAAAAAAAACTAATGATTTCAAAAACTCCTATCTAGGAAAAGGCTAGGGCCATACAGCACTTGGAGAGCACTGTAAAAAGTGCAAACTGTTCAGAATCTGCAACCCCAACTCAGTTCTGAATGTTCAGAAACTCCGCTTTGAGAGGGAGAAAAATGTGACAGGAACTGCAAATCAGAGGTAATTAAAAATCACGAGTGGCCCATGCACAGCACGTTTGGCATTTAGTTAACTGCTCATTCGTTTATTCTCCACCAAGTTCCAGAAAGCGTTGGAGACGGGCTCCAGAAAGAACGTGGTAGGGGAACGTCACCGCGAGCAAAGACGCAGGACTGGCGCTCAGACAGCGATGAGCACGAGGGAAGCGCCGCGCTGACCCTGCGCCCCCCACGGGCACCACGGTCAGGCTCCGGATCTGACCCGAGGCTGCCTGGCAGCCAGCATGAAAAGGAGACAGAGTCAGTTACGGAATTCTCCTTAGCAAGAGCAGGCGAGCATTGTTTTGTTTTGTTTTTTCCAGAAGAGGGTGAACAGATGAACACTGGCCCCACGGCCCTCCAAAAGTGGGGGGCCCGTTCCATTCTAATACAATAAGATGAACAGAACCAGTGCGAGTGGGAAAGAGATGGAGCTCGGGGGCCAAGGGTCCTTCCTGTGAGGTCTAGCCTAACTCGTCACTGTTCTGTGGCCCTGGAAGATCCTTAATTTCTCTGAGGCATGATCTTACCATGCACAAACTAGAGATCTTACAGTATCTTTTTCATATTTGCAAAATCATGTCAGAGAAAGGAGGTGGGGAGGGAGGGAGAGGGAGAGAGAGAGGGAACAAAGGAGTGGTAAGGTAGGTGAGTAAGAAATGTAATAAAACCTACACATCATGCAGCATAGCTCCTGGCACTTCAAACACACTAGATCCTTTCCTGGAATAATTTATTCTGGCTTTCGTTCTTTCTGTGAAATTCCACCTGGTAGTGAGTGTGGCGGCCTGCTGGTTCATGTGGGCAGCTCTGTCCCCTCTCCTCCCCTCTGCCCCGCCCAGCTCTCTGCTCCATCACCCCCACAGGCAGCCGTAGGGGCGTCTCAGTTTCAGAATGCTGGTGTGGAAAGCAGCACAGAAGCCCGATGATGGGACAGTCCACCGTTGTTAGAGCATTGTTAGAAGCAGCGGGGGGTGACGGGCACAAGACCCCCTGCCACAGTGTGGGGAAAGAGAGCGGCAACGCAGACGTGGGTTATGTGTCTTGATCGATAATCACTGGGCGCCTGTAAGGAAGAACCGTCTTATGCTGACACTGTCAGTTTACGTTAGAGACGTCTGCCTTGAGCACGCAGTCACAAATAGCCTCTGCCTAATCCGTTCTGATCTTGATGAAAACTCCTCTGTCGGAAATGCGAGCCGGCTCTCTTGACGCTAAACCCTGTCAGACGTCAGCTAACAAGACGACTCTCACTCTTGGGTCTTCATGTTCTCAGTGACCATATTTTCTAACTCAAACATCAAAAAATTAAAAAATCACAATGGCTTAATAATTAAATGACCTTTGCACATTTTGGGAATCATCTAGTTTAAGGGAAAAAACAATGGAAAGTTGGTGCTGTCTTGAAAATTCTGGGTCCTATGGTCACTGCGTTAGCAAGTCATACGGGGAGTATCTTCATTGTTCTAATGTTTCTCCTTATCTTCAGGCTTGGGGGAGAGGCTCCCTCTCTGTGTTCCCTTTGAACTTGCACACACCTCCACCCTCTCACTCACCAACATCTGCATCTTTTACATCTTTTTTTTTGTCTGAATGATAAGCATATTGCTTGAACCAAAGTCCTACGTGACCCCCACATCTTAACATAGTTTTCTTCATGCTAAAACTATCGTAAAGTCTGGATCCATATTTATAGTGTTGCATCATACGTTTCTCAGAAGCAGCAGCACTGGTGTGGAAGACAGACTCAGTTTTCTCATCTGAATTAAGAATTAGGCAGTGGGGTAAGGTGAAGGGTCTTTTTTACCTATATTTGGGTTCGCATCTTCTCAGGCTTTCAGAAAATAATTCCACCTCCTATTGATGGAAATAAACTGCAATTTTCAGACCTCATTTAAGTGTGTGGAGTAGTTTTATTTGTTTTCTGGTTTTTGCCTTTTTATTATTATTATTTTTAAATGTCTTCCCTAACATGTGAGTTGCAAGCTGGGACAGTCTGTGTCAGAGACCAAAAATTAAAGTCAGAAGTTCTAGTCTGAGTTTCTTTAATAATGAATGGGGGTGGGGGGCATTCTGTCATCTCCTCAATATTGTGAAGGTTTGTCTTGTCTTGGGCACAGCTACACTGTGTGAGCAGGGTACCATCCATTCAGATGGCCTGAGGGGACCACGAGAGAACAGGTCAATCGTTTGCAGAAACAGACCTAAACTCCCTGAGACACTGCAGCCTCCAAACTATCTGGACATCAGCCAGACACCCAGGGCAGGGAACAAAGGCAGAGGGGAGGGCAATGGGGCCAGAACGCAGGCAACTCCAGAGACTGCCACACCTGGGATTTCACCTATCTCCCAGGATTCACCAAGGGAAGGTATGCAGGAGCTGAGGGCAAGTGGGTGCGTCTACCTCTCACACAGACGACATTCCTGGGTGGAATGAAAGGACTAACCACTTTTTCCCACTGTGGTTGCCTGGCCTCTGCAGCTTACCAGCCTAGCTCTGCTGCTCTGCTCCATACACGAAGATGTGAGTCACCTGCTTAATGAGCTCCCTTCAGTCCGTTACCCCTGTT
>PVJL010016509.1:0-20728 GCA_004026885.1 Lyroderma lyra
TTTTTTTTTAATTTTAATTCATTTTCTTTCCGTTTCTTGCCCAGCTGTGGGACCTAGAAATGAGCTCACTCAAGCTCTGCATTTAGGGGGAGTTCCCTGATGGTGTAGTGGCTTAAGGCGTTGGCGCTGTCAGCACTGTGGCCTGGGTTCGATTCCCAGTCAGTGAACTACCCACATACCAAAAAGCCAAAAAGCCAAAAAAAAAAGCTCTGCATTTAGGGATCACCAAATCTCAAAGCTAAAGGGCCCTTCTAGGTTATCTAACTTTGTTGACACTGAATGATTATGGGATGGGGCAAGACTCCAACCCTAAATTAAGCAGCCATCTGTGAACCCTCTGGTCCTACCCCAAGGCCTGGTCCTGTGCTGGCACTCAGTTTATTGAATGACTGGTGACTGCCAAGGCAATGAGTAGATAGGGGCCAGGACAGATGGCCGTAGATTCCTAAGAGGAGCACATCTTTCAGATGATTGCTTACATATATACATTTATTATTAAATGCCTGTTTTGTCAGGCACTGTTGCCAGGCAATGGGGTAATTTTCCGATCCACTAGGTTAAAATTTTGTGAGGAAAGTAATAAGAGTAAAGTACTACAAACTACACAAACTGGGCATAATGGTGAAGAATGGCAAGGGGCATCTACTTAGCTGCAGGTTGGCTCCTGATGCCTGACCCTGAAGCTAAGACATGAAGAATAAGACATTTTAAAGTGGTCAAGGGGAAAGTTCTTCCAGGTAGAAGGAAGGTCCTGAGGCAGAAAAGTGATGTACAGTAAGACTTTCAGTTAAGTGGTGCCCATGGGGGTTGTTAGATGCCAGATAAATGTAAACAGACTGTTCATTGGGAACTCTCACAGAGGTGAACACAGGTGGAAACATTTCCTATAATATGCGTATGTGCTAAAAGACAAATGAGGTGGAGTGAGAAGAGGAAAATCAAGGATGACCACCAGGAAGTGGGCTAGGGCAGCTATGTAGATGGTAATACAATTTAAAGAGATGGGGAAGATAGGAGAAGTTACTTGGGAGTGGAGAGACTCAGGAGTTCTGTTTCAGACATAAAGACAAGGGAACTCTATCAAGTAAAGAACCTCATTCAACATTATTTTGTTGCAGCATTGATGAGATACTGTAGGAATTTTACACTTGGATAATATCAATTAGCCTATGGTATAATTGGTTACATAATACACCATCTTGCCACAGTACTAAAAAACTATCAATTATATTAAGCAAAGACTTACTGTAGGTCTTTACATTCCTGAACTTTGAGCACAGGAAAGGTCTGGAACAAGAGATGACAATCTGAGAATTCAGCATCTAAATTAACACTATCCCCAAAAATATGTGAGCCTCCAATGCAAGCCACTTATGTAATTTGAAAACTACTAACAGCCACATTTAGCAAAGTAAAAAATAGGTGAAATTATTTTTAATGTATTTTATTTAACCCAATGTATCCCAAATATTATCACTTTAACAATGAACATTTTAGTTTTTCATACTATGTTTTTGAAATTCCACGGGTGTTACACACTCACATTGGTATAGCTATATCATATGGGACAGCACTATTTCAGGTGGTATACAAATCCAAGGAAATTGATGACTTCACCTAGAACAGGGTTTCAACCTTGGCGCTACTGGTAGTTGGAACTGGGTAATTCCCTGTCGGGGTAGGGGTGCTTATTCTGTAGGATGTTCAGCAGCATTACTAGCCTAGGGATTGTAGACCCTAGGAAAATTAAAGGGTTAGGGTGATTTCATGTGGAAACTACTGAGGTCCAGTTTTCTAGCACATGAAAAACAGGAACTTTACACCCCACCTCCCACCCCCAGTCACTTCTTATATAATCAGATTTTTCTTTTCTTTTCTGACCCTTTCTTCATGACTACCTCAAAGAGAAACTCCATATACCTGTTTGGAGAGATTGAGGGTTATCCAAATTAAAAGGAACCACAGGTACTGATTCATGTATCAAGCTTTCATGGCCTCATGGCCAGACACAGCTTGCTTGAGCATAGAGGAGAAAATTTGGGGCTGGAGGTATACATTTGGAAATTTTCAGAATCTAGACAGCAGATAAAGCCAAAGGGATAGGAGATACCACAGTAAATGAGGAGTACAGAGAAAAGGTAGAGCCCGAGCCTCATTTTTACTGTCCCAAAAATATGCCACTTCCCTTTCACCTTGAAAAACCCTAATCTGCTGTTAATACAGGCCGCCTTCAAGGACTACTTAGAGCAGTGGTGTCCAGCCTTCTGGGTTCCCTGGGCTACACTGGAGGGAGAAATGGAAGAACTGTCTTGGAACACTAACGATAGCTGATGAACTAAAAAATAAAAAGTCTCAGGTTTTTAAGAATTTGTGTTGGGCTGCAATCAAAGCCCTCTGGGCCACCGGTTGGACATGCCTGATCTAGAGGAAAGCTGGTGCAAATGCTAAGGAGGGAGAAGCCTCACATGTACTGACTGGATCTGTAAAAAGTCCAGTGTAGTGTGGCTGAACCAGATTGAGCAAAGGAGTAGTGAGTAGTATAAAGTCAGAACTCAGAGAAGGGAGAAGATCACATAGGGCTGTACAGGATTTTCCATGGACTGACTCCTAATGAAAAAAGCCTTGGGATGGGAGGTAGATGTGACCTTATCTGATTTCCAAAAAATCACTCTGGCTATTATGATTGTGAGTAGATGGCAGACAATGTAGGAGCAGGGAGATTAATTAGGTAAGGACTTAGAATATCCAGGTGAAAGACGGGAGGTTCTGACTAGGCTGCTAACAGGGAGACTGAGGAGTAGACCCAACAAGATTTCCTACTAGATTGAAGGTGGGTATAACTCTCAAGTTTTTGGCCAAAGAAATGAAGGATGGAGTTGTCATCAACTGAGATGGGGGAAAGGTACAAGCGGCAGGGATAACACCAGAAAATTCTGTTTTATACAAGTTGTGTCTGAAGTATCAGACACCCAAGCAAATGTGTCAAATGAATAGGATATGAATCGGAGTTTGGGAGAAAATCTGGATTGGAGATACAGAAAATTTTTATACACAGAATGGCATCTGAATCCACAGGATTGCCAAAGACCAAGAACTGCAAGAAATGAACTACGGATCCACCAACATCAAGAGGTCAGGGGAAAGAGGAACCAGCAGAGGAAACTGAGAAGGTAGGAAAACCAAAAACATTGTGTCCTGGAAGTCAAATAAATTACATTTTAAGGAACAGAGTAATCGATTATGTCAAAATACTAATGCCAAAGATATAAATAGGTATATGAAGACTAAGACTTGACCAGGGGCTGAGGGGATTAACGGCAAAGCAGCACAAAGGCTTTTTGGGGCAATAAAAATGTTCTATATCCTGATAGTGGTGATGGATACAAAACTGTATAATTTATCAAAATATGTCAAACTGTACTTAAAATCGATATATTGTATAAAAAGAACACCCCAATAAAGCTATTTTAAAAAGTGTAAAGTGTATTACAGGGGTTCCCTGGTGTAGTGCCAGGCTTCGGCACACTCAACGCTGCGGCCTGGGTTCGATTCCCAGCCAGGAGGAAACCACCCCACCCCACCCCCCAAAAAAGTGCATTACAGCATAATACACCAATGCTTAAAAACAATGCATAACTATTTCACTCAGAGTAAAGGCCAAAAGGCCCTAGAAGATGATGATCATTTAACTATCTGACTTTTCCTACTATTCTCTCCCCATCATTCCACTCTTGCCCCTGGCTTCCTTCCTGTAAGAACAGACCAGCTACATACACCACCAAAACTTACGGCCCTTGCTTATTACTGTTCTACTTAGAATACTAGAGGTCATTTGGCTCTCATTCAGGTCTGCTCAAATCTCAATTTCTCAGTGAGGGCTAGCCACCCTTTTTATTACAGCAATCTGCACACACATACATTGCTTTAGTCTCCTAATCCTCCTTACTCAACTCTACCCTTAATACAAAACTCTAGTCTCCTAACACAGTTTACTTATTTTCTGTGTTCACTATCTGTCTTGGGCTCTGGAGTGTAAGTTTCGTATGGTGCCATTCCATCAGTTTGGGTCACTAGAAGATAACAGAGGAGAAACCACCACAACCACAATGGACATGATCATTTAATGATCATTTAAGTTAAAAAGTGACCACAGGATTTAGCAACATGAAATCACTAGCAAAGTTCCTGTGAAATGGTACGAGCTTAAGTCTGATTAGAGGAGGACCGATTCAGAGAAAATGGAAGGTGGTAATAGGAGACAGAAACCACAGAAAAGGCTTTTGAGTTCTGCTACAAAAAGGAGTGAAGAAATGAAGTGGTGGTAACTGGAAGGGGAAATAGAGTCAAGAAAAAACTTTAATGGGAGTAACAGTGTTTGCAATGCTAATTAAGACCGATCCAATAAAGAGGAAATAGGGATGACACGAATGGGAAAGAACTGAAGGAGCAAGAACAGGCCCTAATGTGTTAAGTAGAGCAACTGGCCTTAGATAACAGCAGTTGTTACCAAGACAGAATGGGATATGGATGCAGATGCTGGAAGGTGATGAGAATGCTAAACTTCTCTTCCTGATTGCTTCAGTTTTCTCAGTGAAGTATGAAGCAGGTCATTCAGTGAGCAAACACAAGGGAAGAGGAATGGACCAGGGATCTTTCGCCAACTGCTTCGCAGAATTATCAGTCTACACAAAGTCTATGATAATTTATTTAAAGTGAGACTGATCAGAGTCACTGAGATTGTTTCTCTCCAGTCACCTTCAGCCTCACCTTTCAAGTGAACTAGGATTTAATGTGGGTTGTGGTTTTGCCATACATATGAGGCTTGGGGATTGGGTAGTCCCAGGGCTTGCAAGAAAAAATTATGGTGTAGCCAAGGAATGACAATTACTGGCAATAGATTTCCGGTTGGGTAAGGAAGTGAGAATACTGGGGTGCCAAAAAAAAAAAATGTATACACAATTTAAGAGATGTTACGTATTTTTGAAGTTGAATTGAATTTCAGTAGCCATGTGTAGTATACGTTTGCTCAAAAGATGGCATTAATCAAATGAATGCTAGCATCACCATGCAACAGGCAGGACAGTCAAAGAAAATGGCAGAAGCACGGTTGCCATTCAAGGAGCAGCTTGAAGGTTATTTGAAATTTGAGGACACTGTGGAAGTACCACAATGGAGGGGCATGAGTATGCAACAGAACCTCTAACATGACTAACAACTGCATGCATTCATGGTAAGTCTGAAATGCATGTAACTGCGTGTGATGTGCACAAGCGAAGATCTCAGAGGCCTTGCACACAGCCACAAATCCTGCTTCTTCTGCTCTGGTGTTGGAACAGTTTGCACACTTGCCACAGAACGAAACAATGTGCATGTGAGACAGGAGTTAATAGAACAAGCATACAACGTACTCTTAAAACAGCAAAATGGCGGGGGTTTGCTGGTGGTGTAATGGCTAGGCTTTGGCACTCTCGACGCCGCGGCCTGGGTTCAGTTCCCAGACAGGGAACTACCTCCCATCTCCTCCCCCCAAAAAACAAAACAGAAAAACCCCCAGCAAAATGGAAAATTTCCATTCCAAGGTTATACAGTTTTTTTTTTCCTTTCTTAAAACGTGTATACATTCTTTTGGCACCCTCTGTATTTTAAGAGGATGAGGGACAATGGAAAAGTTGGACTCAATGTTCCAGTGGGATCAAAAGGGTTGGAATACTAAAGGAAGCAATCTGAAAATACAGAAGATGGCTGAGGTAAGGACAAGAAGTAAATTTCAAGAAATTAAGAGGAAGGATCGTCTCCAAAACAAAACACCGTTCCACATCAATTGGTATTTAAGAATAGTGCACCAATGATGTGATTTACCCATTCCCTGTTAGTGAAGTAGGAAAATACTGCCAGCCAGATTTCTTATCCATCTGCTATCTTAAGAGCGAGTCAACACTAAAACCTAAAGGAAATTTGTTTAAACATTGTTTTATGACTAACTTGATTTTTGACAATGCTTAGGTAGTGGTTGTATTTCATTCACTCTGGTAAAACAAATCAGTGTTTCTAACCTAACTCTAAATCCCAAGTTATACAAACTATATAAGAAATTATAGTCTCTGATGAACAATTGGACCAAGGAATGTTGGTCTACACACACCAAACCATGTAAAGTCAGTCAACTAGTTTTAATGAAATCAAGGGGGGGGGGGGAACCCAATGCTGTTCTTGTTGCAGTAAGAGCATGTACCAGAACTGGATGCCAAGAGGAGAAAATTTAAAAAAACAAAACATGACTTTGGACACTCAGAAATTAAGACATCTGCTAATATATAACCTGTACCTTGACATACAAGCATTACAGAAAGCCAGTTGGGTAAAGTCTACCCCCTCATAGGAAACCTGGGGGAAAAGATACCCACTTAGGCCAACATAAAGGCCCATAATTTGGTCCAAGTCTAAGAGTATGTCTTGCAACCAAATAACTTACTATTCTAAGAGAGTACCAATGGTCTTAAAGCCTAATTCAAGAAAAAGGCCATGGGACTTGAGTGAACAACTCTTAAAAGAACATAGGGGGTTCGTTCCCTGGTGGTATAGTGGCTAGGCTTCAGTCCTCTCAATGCCGTGGCCTGGGTTTGATTTCTAGCCAGAGAAGTACCCCCCACCCCACCCCCCAAATAGAACAAACATAGTTCTAAAAATTGCAAATAAGCTTTGCCTTGAATTGCCAATGAGAAAAATTTGCTGAAGTAATTTTTTTCAAAAGTTAGTGTTAAAACTTACGTTATCTGCCCCCAAATGGGTCTGTATGCTGTTCATCAAAGATGGAGTGTTAAAAGACACAGAAGGAATAGGTGAGGAGAGAAATGTCATTCTCATCCACCTTGACTAACAGAGGTGGAGTGGGTCTCTCTGTAGGTTCAATCCTGACAGAGAAGTCCTGGGCTCTGCTGCACTGGATTGGGGAGCACCACTGGTTCTTCAGCAGGTTCTGTAAGGTGAATCCTACATACTGAATCCCTGGAGGACAAGCATGCCAAATCACAACAAATCTGATTAACACTCCTTACAGTAAAGCGCAAGTACATTATTCAAAGCACTCCAAGTACAGATTTACAGGTAGGGTTGATTCCCCCCCCCCACCACCACCACCCCACACCTCAAGGCCAACCTCTAGAGACTATGATGTAATTGGTCTAAAGCAGGGTTTGTTAAAAGAAGGTAGAAGGCATCTATGTCCTAATCATTTCAGTCTTACATCAAAAAGGATGCTAAAACTTCTCCTTATAATCAGAAAAGGGTATATGATGTTCTGATAACATTCATTATTTTCATCCTTTTAGTTCCACTACAATTTGTTTCAATTGGTCCCTCAAATGAGTGGCCCTCTTTAACAGAAATTTAGTATCTACCTCATACTTTGTATCAAGTAATTTCCAAATACATTAAAATTTTAAACTTAAAAAAATAAAACCAGCTCTTGAGCCATTTTCCTGCTCAAGCCTGCTCCTACCTCTTTGGAGTGTACTTTCTCTTCAATAAACTATCTCTTTTGTTTCACCTCTATAAAAATAAATAAATAAATAAAATAAAACCATCCAGAAAAAGAATTTTCTTATGTTTTTCAAGGGCAGAAATCCCAGGTATGATGCAAAATCCGGACATCCAGTGAAGGAAAGACTGGAAATTCAACTACCATACATTCAATTTTCCTGCTGGGCAAAAACATGAAATAAAAATGACAAACTGGAAAAAACATCAACTCATATCGCAAAGAGCTGACTTCCTTTATACAATGCTTCCACAAACTAAAAATATCAACACCCTACTTTTTAAAAAGGTAATGACTAAGGAAGGCTACGTAAAGACAAAAAGGAAAATACAAATGGCTCTTAAAATATAAAGATGTTCAACCTCACTCATAAGTGTAATAGATACTAAGCATAACTATAACCCTTTTAACCTATCAGGTTGGAAGAGATCAAAAGATGCATTCATGAGGGTTTAAAGAAACACTTTTATACCTTACTGGTGGGAGTATAAATTGAAAAGTCTGAGAACCTGACAACATGTGGCAAAATGTAAAATGCCATTTCCTCTCTAGGAATACAGCGTACAGATGTACTTGCACTCATACAAAGTAACCACAGTTCAAAATGCCACTGATTTTAAGACATCATTATTTATGTACCACTAAAACTAAAAAACTGCCTATTAAACTACGAATAGAGATACTCTTAAATTTCCAATGTTAAAAAATGTGGGCAAAATGTAAGAATTGATTAAATATAAATCCTACAATCTATTAATTTCATTACATAAAATTTTTAAAATTGAGATATATATTTAAAATCAGTTCTCTATCTTTCCTGGTCTCTGCATTTTAACTATGTGCCATGCTGAAATTATACAGAATACTTTTTTTGGCATCCTAGAGCTGCCAGGCTACTACTTTGGCTTTCCAGGAGAACTTTTATTGTTCAGTACAAAAGTCGGCTCTTCAAACCATTCTGAGTCTACAAATAATATCAAAATGTTTTAGTCCAACTCAAGGCAGTGGGTAAAAAGTATCTTCTTTCTCCTTGCAATAGCCTGGATGAAACAGATCAGAATGGAATCTCCAAACTCTCCAATCTAGTTTCAGTATTTCTTAGGGAAACTGAGAGAGGTCCCATCCTGTTGCATAACTGAGTACAAACAATTCAGCATGTTTAATAAAGGTACTGAAGGTAACCTGTAGGTTCAGCCCTTAAAGGAAGAACCAACCCCAACAGACAGAGCAGTTTCTTTCTGTTGGCTTTGACAAGTTAGACAAAACAGGAGCAGTAAAAAAATAATCCAGCTTTTAAGGTTTACTTATCACTAACTAAGCACTTCCTCTCCTTTGGTGTCTTATCTCCTTGACAGACTGCTAGCACCATCTCTGTCTTGTATTTCAGGGGTGCTATTTACCTGCCAACTAATACAAAAGTCCCTACTTGGAAGATTTGTACTTGGTGAGAAGTTGGGAAGTTTGGTGAGGGTTAAGCTATCCTCTCAGGCTTAATTAAGGGGGGGAAAAGGAGCTGTTAGCACAACAAAAGTTTTTAATCAAAATAATCCATGAACATAGTTTAACAAAGCAAATAGTACCTGGCTTTTGGGTCTCTTGTCCCAATCCCCAGAAGCAATGGCTTTTAGCTTTTTACCGGTTCCTTACCTTTACATATCTTAATTAATATGCTCATAATTCTTTTCACCACTTTTAAAAATTCTATTATGAAATTTTGAGCTTTCCTCCTAAACACACCTCATTGCCCATCCACACATCCCCATTCTCCAAATTTAGTTAGGTGACAATTTTTTTATAACTTCAGTGTAGCAATGATTATGTCTAAATTGAACCCCGTAATTTATTTTACTCCAGAGCTTTCATCCTTTTTATTTCCTATGTATTTATGAGTAATTCAGCTCTGAATTCTTCATATGAACCAAAACTTGCTCAAAATATTAAAATATGTCTTGCAGGCATCCCTTCTCTTCTACTACAACCTAGACTACTGTTCTCCAAGCCCTCAGCAGAAAAGCAGTGGACTTCCCACTACCATCATTCTGAGAATGATGGCACAAGACCTGCACAAGACCATATGGAGCACACTTCACTCCAGTAGTTTGCAACAGCACTTAACACAATGCAAAGTCTCTTACTACCCTATTCCCTGGAGTCTAGTGCCAATATAGCTCTAGGGTATGGAACTTGGTTGAATTTAGCATTCACCCAAATAAACCCCAATTTTGAGGATGCCTAGAAGACTTTTAAAAGTCAACATTAAGAGGTCTAACACCAAGTCAAACACCAAAATCATCTTGAAAACCACCCTTCTAAGACCTCTGATCCATCCAAATGCAGGCCGGGTGCCATCACTACAAAAATGTGACCACTCCCATCGTCACCTGACTTCCAGTGATACACCTAAGGTCTAAACAGAAAGCTGCTATGAAGTAAGGACAAGCACCATACCCTATTCATCTTGCTACTTACATAGTAGGCAACCAGTGAGTAGTAAATACTTCATTAAGTGTAAAACCAGCTCTAAAGTGAATGCTAATCACTTTAACGCCATGAATGGTGGAAGGCTATGGGAAATCAGTGTATTAAAGCATTCTTGAAAAACTGAGCTGGGCTAGGTGATGGCAGTATAACTGTCAATTACACAGATCAGACTGTGGCCTCAACTCAAGATACACTTGATTGGAAGCTTAAAAATCATTTCAAAAACTTAATATTTAAGTAGTTATATAAAATTCATTTGTTTCAAATCAGGTTTCAGAATGCACTATTTTTCCACTGTTCTTAATAGTGTTCTCTCTTTAACAAGTTGTTTTTTAAAAAGTTATAGTGGGAAAGCAGTAAACCAACCATCCCAGATTCTGTCAGTCATGAAAAACTACTCATAGGCAGTCTCCGTTACAGGGAGACCATGTTCTCAAAGCAAAAAGAAATGACTCCCTTTAAAATCTTAATCAGACAAAATGTTTCATAATGCAGTATTACTCCCATATTTAATCTACTATGTCACCACCTCAGAAAAGCCTTCACTGACCATTCCCATCTAAATAAAATTATCTACATCATATATTTTGTGTCTTTCTCTAGAATATAAGCTGCAGAACTGCAGGTGATCCCAAGCACAAAGAACAATACCTTGCACAGTATCACACAAAATATTGTTGCATTAATGAATACTGTTTGTCTCCATTTTTTGAAACCTGCTAATCTCACCCATCAGACTAAGGGCTCTATCAATAAATATTCAGATCTGTGATGGGTCTTTTAAGAGGAAAAGGACAAAAGTAGACACAACTTTACACAATCTTACAAGTAGTGGAAAACCAACTCAGCCAGATTAACATGACAAATGGAAGGCAGGTACCTCACCTAGATGTTAGTCATAGTTACTGATCACTTCTTAACCACAGAACTCATACTCTTCTCAACTTTCATCCTCTTAACTCTAACAATTTTCCTGGAACTGATGACTTAATCATATGACCTTTCACACAGCTTTCATGTTCACCAATTATTTGTACTCTGAGGTTAGAATAAGACTATAATTGACAGAAAATGACTGCATTAAATAACACATGAATACTTATCACCAAGTTTTACACAGAATACTCAATAAATTACAAGTACTGATACAGAGTTATTCCCATCTAGGCCATCAATGAATTAGAATTAGTCAGGTAGAAGCATTAAAAGTAGAAAAATCTGAGAAATCACCAGACTAAAGACCAGCTCCTTTTTCTTCTCTCCCATCACCACTCCACTTTTCCTAAAACAAGGCTGGGCAAGACGTTGATCATGGTCCACTGGTGAACTGTTGAGCAATTCTGGGGTGACGGCCTAAATAATAAAATAAATAGCTAGTGGATCACGACACTTGGAGAAAAGTAGAAGTAGCCCTTGCCCTGAAAGAGTCTGCCCAGGTCTGTCCTAAAAGCATACTATATGCCTGGAATACTGTTAGGTACTCGAATTTGTTGAACACATGATTCTGGGAAATGCCCTAATTAGATATGTTAAAACTGAAGTAAGAAGGCATAGGAAAAAAAAAATCTAGAAGACAGTCTGTTTTGATAGAAGCACAGAACTAAGAGGCAGTGGCTCTTCCCTGATCTCACCCGTCCCTCTTCATTATGAACAATCTAAAGCTCATTGCTAGGTCCTTTTTCTATGCCTATCGTTCTAAAAGCCGTAAGTACAACTAATGAGGTGCTAGTGGGATTCCTTAGAGTTTGGCAGAGCTATATAAATAATAAAAAGCATTAAAAAGTGTTACTTACTGGCATAGAGAAGTAGAATGCTGCTGGAGCCACAGTTTTATTTTTCCATATGACATGAAAAATGAAAGCTGACCTTCCTTTTCTTAGACCTCTTCTGTGGAAGTTAAGTCAATCTAGATGCATTGATTGGGAGGTTGGAATGGTAATAATAAAAGGTGGTGGTGATGTTTCTCAAGCAGGAAAAAAACATTTCAAAGCTATTATAATAGTAATTGGTTTTATAATAAAAATGGACCAGTGGAATTCTTTACTAGAAAAAGGCTGCCAGGCTGGGTTCGGCTATATAACCTTTTCTTTTGGCACCTATAAATTTTATCTACAATAAAGAAAATATGGTCATACTTTGGTACTTGACTGCTTTGAAATTCGTCACATTTGATAACTGTATTTGGACACCAAACTTTTGTCCCAGTACTCATCGTTTGTTTGGTACCAATTAATGACAAGTATCAAGGTACCACTGTAACCGGTGATACCCACCCAGAGCTAAATGTCAAACTTTACACCCTCCCCTCCCTTCCAGGGACAAATTAAAAATCCAGACACAAGCCCAAACAAGAACCCTCTCAAAGCACACATACCCTAAGTTGAAAAACCATTTATTTCACTGGAAAGAAAAAAGTGATCCAACTCTATGTGTCCACCTGCCACAAGCCTTTGGGCCAAAGACTTAGAAGCAGTGGCACTCTCACCAGGATCATTCTCAAATCCAACACCCACCAGATGCAGGAGGTGGGGAGAAGACAGCCCCCACCACAATTTCTGCATACAATGAGGCCTGCTAGGAGAACAGAACATGAATGGGAAGCTACAGAGACGGAAGGACGGGAAGGACAGGGAAATGGGCAGGAGGAAAAAGGTGGTCTGAACTTAGCAAGGTAAATTAAGGTCCATGGTTCCTGAGGGACTGAACGCACAGAGCCGAGAACGTCCCGGAGATGGGGTACCATGAAGGGTGTATTCTCATGTACAACTGCAGCTCGGAATTTCAGCCCACACACATCCCACCTGAAAGAGAGCACAATACAGGGGCTTTACAGCAAAGCTCAAAAGGGCTTTCCCACTATATCTTCAAAGAACATCTCTACAAAATCTGGTAACCTGACACTCCTTTTAAGTTTACTTACTTGTACCCATCCCCAGTAACACAATAATCTTAAAGAGGAAAGAGCTTGAAGGCCAGAGTAACTGGGAAGGTTAAACAATACCAGACTGAGACCTTTGTTTAAGTAAATAACAAATTTTCTTTCATGAGAGTAGGCAAAGACATTGCATTTCTTTTGATGTTAACATTAGCATTTCACAGAGAAGGTTAATTCCACATCACAAATTGTCATTGGAAGGCAGGGAAAAGGGAAAGGTTCCAATTAGCAATCTGGAGTAAAAAGTCAAAAGTATGTTTGAATCTGGGAGCTATTACCAAGGTCCAAGTTAAAAACCATTCAGGGAGTTCCCTGGTGGTGCAGTGGCTAAGGCTTCAGCGCTGTCAACGCTGTGGCTTGGGTTGATTCCCAGGCAGGGAACTACCCACATTAGGGAAGAAAAAAAAAAAAAAAATCATTCAAGGTCTAGGCAAATGTAGCATCAACTGAACAAAGCTGTAAGACCTGAGGGCATCCAACTTTGCCTAGGGAAGAAACTAAAAGAATGTATTGGAGGGCAAGTGTAAATTACACAGCAAGTTTCTTTTCTAGCCCTATAAATGACTTCCTAGCTAACAACCCCGACAAGTTACATACCTCTGCCCTAACAGAAAAGATGATGGTGTATCATCTACCTTGTTACTACAGGACTACAGACCAATGTCTGGTACACACGGGGGGATACTCAAAACAAAGGGCATTGAGAATCACCCTTTAATACAGCAGCAATCTCAAACACCTAGAGCCCAAAGCTGGCAAGCATCACAAAGAGAATATACTCAAGTGGAGCCAAATGGATCATGAGGCTCAAAATATGTAGTAAAGGAAAACAGCCAGGACTCAAGGTAGTGCTGGTGGTTCAAGAGGATTAAATGCCCATAACTAGTGGGAAGATGAAGGGAGTGAAGTGCTTAAGGCAAACCTCCCAACCTTGGATTACCAATAAGAATAAAATTAACAGGTGTGCATGCAACTTTTTATTATCATCTTGTATCTTGAAGAAGTGGAGAGATGTCAATTCTAACATTGTGGGGACAGTTTAAGTAAACAGGCTCTTAAAGGACAGATTCAAAGATAAAGCAATAGAGTGGACATGCTATTCAGGGAATGAATCTGAGCTGCACAGAGAAGTTGGATTTGAGTCTATGCCCCAGATTCCTTGTTGAACTCAATTTTATACATTTAAAAGAAGATACCTTTTCTAGTCCTCTCTGCCCCAATTTATCATGAAGTTTTTTCTATAAAGCTCATAGGGGGTGAACTGTTCAGCAATGTCAGAAACACACTTCAAGATTAAGATGATGCCATTTGGGTAGTCTTCACAGTAAGTGGAACCTCAGTGGTGGTGATGAGTTAACTACAGTTGTGGATTTTATCACTACAGGTCATATCAGACCTTTCACACAGCACAAAGAACAGGAAACTTGCAGACCTTAGTAATGTTGCATACCTAGAAATTTCAACAAAGGCTCTGAAAAACAGCACACCTGAGTCTGAATGTCTGGGTCTCAGGTTCAGTTCAATTACAGCACATAGGTGTGACCCAAGATTCATCGCACTATTCTTTTGTTTTTCCAGACACAGATTCAAATCAACTCCCACTACTAGGAGCTCTGGAAAAAATAGTCATGAGGCCTAGAATGTTTACATATTTCAAAAAGCATTAGGACTTCTGCCTTGCCTCTGAACCATGCTAGTAACCTTACCCTAAACCTGCAAAAGCAAGCAAGCAGGTGGGCCCAACTGGAGCCTTCAGGCTGCAGGAGGGATGGCAAAATCAGAACGGGGACACCCAACCACTCTCACCTCAAGCTTTAAAAGGCTGAGTACCGCGCCCGATCCACATACTGCTCCCGCTCATACCGGGCCATGTCGTACAGGGAATTCCGCGCGGCCGCCGAAGCTTGGGACAACTCATTCTCATGCCCGTAACCGTAGCCCTCTCCAACAGTGGGGACGGGGCCTGTGGCGCGACGCAGGGGGCTCCGATCCCGCCCGTAATATGGAGTGGAAGCTGCAGTACAAGCAGCAGCGGCTGCTGCAGCAGCTCCTGAGGTCGGCAACAGGTGTCTATCGTAGGGATCGAGAGAGGTGGAGGTGAGGTGACTGGCCATGGCTGTATTCTGGACTTGTGGCAGCTGGGACAGGGTCTGCTCTGCATAATTATACGCAGAGGCAGCTGCAGCCGCCACTGCCTCATAGGACCGGGCAGCACGACAGCGCTTGTAGTAGGCATCGAGCGCTCCGTACGCGTTGTTGTAATACACAGACTCCCCATAGCTCATGGTGTAAGGTGTGCGCACTGCTCCATATTGCTCATTATATTGCTCGGTAAAGTCTGCCACTCGGCCCGAACGATCTATCGGACACTCTTTGGACCAGTGCCCCTCTTTCCCGCACCGATAGCAGCCGCTCTGGTCTCCCATCCCGGGCGCAGTCCTAAGCCGGCTGGTGGACAACTGCACGTGCATTCGTTTGCCTTGAAGAAACAGACGCAAGAAGGGTTGCTATCACTTAGTCATAGCCCAAACCCTTACCCCAGTCACTGGTCATACATAGCAATGGTTTTACCTAGACAACTCTAATGCAGACTCAACACCAAAAAAATTTGAAAAAAAAAAAAAAGAAAAAAAAAAAAGAAGTCCAATTATGTAAATTCAGTATAATGACCTGATTTCAGACAAAGAGCAATTAGATGAAGAAATGTTTCCACTCGAATAAGCTAACACTAATTTAATGCTTTAGAAAGAAGACTACTCTCACTCAAAAACAAGCATCTCATCCTTTGCCAAGTAACCATGGATAAAAACTAAACAGTAGCCCAAAGTCAAAGAAAGCACAATAACGAGTGTTCCACCACCAGATTCTGACACCTCCGATCTTCACTATCAAGACTCTTAATTTCATTAAGCAGAATGCAAAGGCCAATCTTCCAGACTCCCACCCCAAAAATCAAAAGAGAACAGAGTAAGACTCAAGTTACTACTGTAAGAGTGATCCAGACTTGACTCATAGCTGAATGTGATAGGCAATTTTCAAGATTTCTAGAAAAAAACTGGGGTAGGACAAGTGAAATTCAAGCTGAAGAACTGCCTAACCTTTTAACTGAGTCCTTTTAAATTGCTGGTCCCGCTATTCATACTAAGAAGGAATCTTTACAATCTGACAGCTAACTACAGGGCGGGAAGTTCATGATGCCTGAATTTTTAGAAAGAGTATGAATTCTCTGGAAGAAAAAGGGGGGGGGGGCGCTGATGAGAAGAGTGGAGAATAACCAGTAATATTATTCAGTGTATTAAACTGTTCATTTTAGCACAGGTGTATCCAACCTTTCGGATTCCCTAGACCACATTGAAATAATTGTTTTGAGCCATGTATAAAATACACTAACACTACTGAGATAGCTGATGAGCTTTAAAAAAAAAAAAGGGGGGGTCCATGAATAATTTTTGTAATGTTTTAAGAAAAAGTTTATGAATTTGTGTTGGGCCGCATTCAAAGCCATCCTGAGTCACAGGTTGGAAAAGCTTGTTTTAGCAGATTAAAGGACTTTTTCTTTTTTCTTTTAATTAAAGGACTTTTTTGCCTTAAACTAGGGATCTTTTTATTGGGGGGGGGGGGGTCAGGTCCCTGGCTGGTAATCAAACCTAGGCTGCGGCATTGAGCGTGCTGAAGCCTAGCCTCTACACCACCAGGGAACCCCCCAAACTAGGGATCTGAAATCTTAAGAACATGCACTTAATGCTATTTTGTGCTGAAAATTAAAATTTGTATTCTGGAAATAAAAAAAATATTACTTCTGAAAATCTAACAAAAGAAGAAACTTTTTCTGGAAGTTTTAAACATTTTTACAGAAAGTTTCCATTTAACATGCTCTACCAATTTGATGGTAAGCAAAATTCCACCAAAAACTTCCCAAATGCAATTGGCTGTGATATACCCAAACATGCAGATGTCCAAGTGAATGGTTAAATGATTAGAATCAGGGGAGTCAACAGGCCATCTATTTATCTAACATTACAGGAAGTGGTAAATAAAGAATTTCATTTGCAAAATTAAATTTAGGTTCTGGGAGGCTAGAAAAGGAGAACTAAAATACCAAAAAGGCCTAGTTTAAACATTAAATCTGGTAAGTATAGGATGCAGGTTAAGAGCTAAAAGTTATTAAGTGCTTTGAAGTGCTAATCTGCCTTCAGGGCCACTTTTGGCACCTAACTAAATCAGAGAAAATAAGTGTAACCAAGGAACCAACCAAACACATTCCCAACATAAAGATCATCTAAGCCAGAAAAAGCAGCTAAATCTTTAAAATACCTAAAACAACTATTTTTTAAATGGCCAAAAAATAAATACTTGACCCTTGAAGAACATGGGTTTGAACTACACAGGCCTACTTATGCAAAATTCCAATCTATGTTGTTCAAGGGTCAACTACATTTTCAACCCAAGGATGGGAATCAGTTTATGCAAAGGGCCAACTTAAATTATGCTGGAATTTTCAAGTGGTGGTGGTGGGGGAGTCTCCCTAATCCCAGCATTGTTCAAGGATCAACTGTATACCCCATTTTGAGAAATAAATACTGCTAATTTACATACACACAGACCCTACTAGGCATTATTAAGGAGAATGGGGCTTATTGTAAGGAAAATAGGGCAAAAATAACTAAGTATCGGTAGCATCAGAGTCTACATACAGTTCAGGTGCTACAAGGATAATCTGTCCTCAACCAGTGATCCTCCCTTACACATCTAACTGCTAAGACACCACATCTTCCTTTCTACAACTGCATGTTAAATATGTAAGTGTCCAAAATTTAGGCATCCAACTACAAACCCTTGAGCAGCTTTTGCTCCCAATTAAGTTGTTGACACAAAATAATGCTCAACTTAGCAATTAAAAAAGGAAAAACTAGACCCAAGAGACCTCTGATACTTCTTAATAATGCACAGCAATACCCATGACAGGGAACCTGTTACTTGGGGGAATGATAATCAGACCTCCAGCTCTAAGAAAGGTCCAATTTAAGGGAAATAAAAACAGCCAAGATAGCAGCAATGACTCCTAACGAGGAGCGCTCAGGGAAAGCAGCAGTCAATACCTTGGTTTGAGCTAAAAAGTTTGGAATGTAAGTTAAAAATGTACCAAGGACTGGTGGAAACACTCTACAACTTGGATGTAGTTATAATCAAAGAGAAAAGGCTCTTTTTGGATACTGGGAACCTAAAGGGAGTTAAAGAGTTAACAACTCATCACAGCTACCACCCTTCACAACTGCCACTCTTGCCACTGAAGCTTCAAGATTAAAGCAAGAATACAATCCACAGCATCACACATGCTACCTTCCAGGCACTCTAAAGCAATCCATCTAGTCAAAGCTGCAAGGTAATAGCCATCTAAGTGCTCTATTCATGAAGTATGTTGGAGTTCACCCCCCACACCAATAAAAAAGAATTGCCATTACTGTCCGCAAAATCTCAATACCTCCTCCTCCTCAGAAACTACTGAAATCAATTCTAAGGTGGCTTCACCCTCAAAACTGAACCTTTTACTACAAGCAACAAAAGCTGTTGTCCTTTAAAGACACCAGTTATCTAAAAACTAATTATCTTTACTGAAAAGTTGAGTTGGGGTGAGGTAGGGCAGCTTAATAGGAGTCTACTCCAAAAATGTGTTGCTTAAGAAGCTTTTGCCAGGTTCTTCATATATAAAATGCATAATGCTGATACAGGCATACCTTGCTGTATTGCGCTTCACAGATGTTGCATTTTTTTCAAATTGAAGGCAAGACCCTTCACCACCAAAAGATTACGACTTGCTTTAACTCGCTTTATTGCGATATTCACTTTATTGCAATGGTCTGGAATCGGACCTGCAATATCTCCGAGATATGCCTGTACTGAGCTGAGGCAGTAAATTTAGAGTGAAACACTGCAATGTGCTCTCCCACCACCTCCCCCAACCCCCACCCCCAAGACATTAATTGACAAATCTTTAGAGAAAGATTTCTGCACCTAGTAGGCAAAAAAGCCTTAAGGGCTCCAAACTAAAGCCAAGTGGTTTTTCTCCCAGAGTCTTGATTCGCCTAAGGTAAAGCCTCTGAATCTCACGTATTCTCCATTTTAGGTCCATCACCCACACTTACTCCTTCCCCAACAGCCAGCCCACCAGCTGTATCTCTCCCCCAAACCTATTTTCTGCATAAAGCCTGTGTTCAGCCCTCTTCCCATAGAGGGTGGTTCACCTTGAAACTCTGTGTTGTCAAGGCCTCTGATGGCCTCCACTGCATCTTCTGCGCGCTCCATGTGTACAAAGGCATAATCTTTCACGATGTCACATTCGATGACTGGACCATACTCCTCAAACTTGGCCCGAAGCTCTTTGTTGGTACAAGTGGGACTGATGTTGCCCACATGCAACTTTGTGGAGGTTTTGCTCTTATTCTTGCTGGCTTCCACGTTGATGTTCACCCCATGCAGCTTGTAGTGGTGCAGGTTGCGTATGGCATCCTCGGCAGCCGTCTTGTCTTCGATGTGCACAAAGCCGTAGTTCTTAATGATATCACATTCCAGCACCTTCCCATACTGCTCGAAGAGTGAGCGGATCTCCTGCTCTGTGGCCTCCCGGGGCAGGTTTCCAATGAACAGCTTCACCATCTCGACAGCCTGGAGGAAAACAATATTTTAAACCTTAGGCCCACATCAGTTTAAAAAGAAAAAAAAACTATCAATACTGTCATCTCCTTTTACGCTAGCAAATATTTCTATAAAGTTTTTCTCCTCTCACAAACCCACCTCCGTACAATAATCAGAGGGAAGTACTACGGTACTAGCTATAAAACCTATGAGAGCTGTGTAAAGGAGTTCCTTAGCAGACAAAGGATTTGGTAAAAGATGGACAGTTTCACACGGGAATAAAAATGAAAGAGAGAGCATAAATGCAACATGGAGGGGACTGAACTTTTCTATTTACTATGAGGACAGTCAGAAAACAAAGGTCTAACTACTGGCTGGTTGGGCTGACGGCCTGAAATATGAATTGGCTCTTCCACTCCCAACCGAAGTAGCTACCGTTTCCGGAAAAGTGGGCTACGTTTTAGGGTTTTCTTTGGAAGCAGTGAACTGGAGACTTGGTCCAGATAACTGAGGGGTGGGAAACGTCTCTCTAGGGGTGCCATCCTACGAGCTCCTGCAAAATGGAAATGCGTAGCGAGAAAAAGCGGGTTTCATACTCAAGAACCAAACACCAATCTCTCAGGGCCTAAGAAATCCCCCGATCGGTGTTCTAATTCCTAAGTCTAAAGGAAGCGGAGTTATCTTGGTGAAAACCTCCAAGCAAGTCGGGGAGACAGCAGGTGGGAGAAAGCAAGGTATTCTCGGGGGAAATGGTGGGGGAAGGGACGCTTCAGGCTTACCGCACAATGCCGAGCACTGAAGTCGGCTCTCAGTGACGGGAACGGAGGCCGTGACCCTATTAAGATACCCCTGAAGCCCAAGAAGGTGACAGAAGATTTAACAGGGCAAAAGAAAGATTGTGGAAGGGTTTGGAGTCTCTCACCCGCACGGAAATCAGCAGAAACTCTTCCTCGCGGACAGAACGCTTCTGACAAAATGCTAAAATGGCGACGGCTGCAGCGTTGACTCTGGGTAGAGCGGGGGAGGTGACTCTACCACCGTATTGGCCATTCGTGAAGTAAAGGCAGGCATTCCCGCAGATACTCTCCCTGATTGGTTAGCCCGAACGCCAATTACCTGAGAGGCCGGAAAAAGGTAAAACC
>PVJL010016510.1:0-20752 GCA_004026885.1 Lyroderma lyra
GTTATAGAATGCAGTGTCCAGTGAATGTCAATTATGTCCAGTTGTTGTAATGTATCATTTTGAGTTAATGTTTCCTTACTTATTTTTGTTTGGATGATCCTTCCATGACTGTCAAGAGGGTGTTTAGGTGCCCTACTATGATTATGTTTTTGTCATTTTTACTGTTTAGATCTTTAAGTACTTGCTTTATAAATTTTGGTGCTTCCTGGTTGAGGTCATACATATTGATGAGTGTCTTGTCTTCCTGTTGTTGTACTGTCCTTTTCATCATTATGAAACATCAATTTTTGTCTCTTATTACATTGTTTTATCCTGAAGTCTATTCCATCACATATAAATATGGCTACTCCTGTTATTCTCCGGATGCCATTTGCTTGGAGTATTGTTTTCCACCCTTCCACTCTGAGTCTATGTTTGTCCTTGTGGCTGAGGTATGTCTCTTGGAGACAGCGTATAAACGGGTTTTGTTTTTTAATCCAGCTAGCTACTCTGTGCTGTTTTATTGGTAAGTTTACTTCATTTACATCTAGGGTGATGATTGATATATGAAGATTTCCTATGTCCATTTTGTCTTCCAGTTTTTGGTTGTTCAGAGTATCAGTTTCTTCTTTGCTTTATTCTCACTGTCTGTTTTTTTAGCTTGATGCTGTTCTATGATTTTTTCTTATGTTTCCTCTTTCTTTTTGGTTGTGTGTCTTGGTTTCAGATTTTTTAATTGAGTAGTTAGCATGAAATTTATGAAAATAAATGTTTTATGCATGTAGTAACTCCCTTTTTTAAGCATAATTTTAATTTCTATTCTTTTTTGGAAATTTAGACCTTTACTCCTTCCTTTTATGTTTTTGTTGTTCCAGCATTTTGCCATTATTTTGGCTTTTTGTTTCAGGTCGAGTAGCCTCCTTCAGTATTTCTTGGAGTGCTGGCCTTGTGTTGGCAAATTCCCTCAGTTTCTGTATGTCTGAAAAGATCTTTATACCTCCTTCATATCTAAAGGATAACTTTATTATATAGATTATTGTTGGCTGGTAGTTCCTCTCTTTTAATATTTTGAATATATGATTCCACTCTCTCCTGTCTTGAAGAGTTTCTGTTGAGAAGTCTGATGATAGCCTAATGGGCTTTTCTTTGGAAATTGCAACTTTTTCCCCAGTTGGCTTTGGAATTCTTTGTCTTTGATTTTTGACATCTTCAGTGTAACGTGCCTTGGAGAAGGTATGATGAGCTTTAGGTGGCTACAGGTCCTCTTTTCTTCTTGAATTTGAGGTTTCAGTTCTTCCCATAAGATTGGAAAGTTCTCATCTACTATTTGTTTGATTAAGCTCTCATTAGAATTTTGTTCTGTTTCTTCTGGTATTCCTATTATTCTAATGTTGTTATTTCTAATGGATTCAGATAGTTCTTGTTGAGATCTTTCATTTTTTGGTATTCTCAAATCTGTCTCTTTTTTTTCTGTTTAATTTCTTTGTTTCTATCTTTCATCTCACTAATTCTTTCCTCTTTCTCATCAGCCCTGCTTCCTATGCTAGTTACTTCATGTTTTATTTCTTTGTTACATTATCTTCCAAAATTCTATTTGATTTTTTATAGTTATAATTTCTTTGTTAAAAAAATTGTTTTAAATTTTTTGTTCAGAGATTTTCTTTCTGAGATTATATATCTCATTCTGAATACTCAGCCAGCATTCCTTAAGCTCTCTGAATATTTTTCAGAATGTTGTAAATTCTGTGTCATTTATATCATATATAAGTTACTTTTCTGGACATTTTCCTTTTTTTCTCTGAGATGCTTTGTGCCTGAGGGAGTTCATTGTAGTTGATGTGTTTCTCTCGCTGACCATAAAGGCTTATTTCCCTTAGTAGATATGGAGAGGTCTTTCTTTCAATTCCCACTTGACATCACTTCAGGTCTTACAGTATTTTCTCTTGGTTGTTAGATTTTCTCACTCTTGGACTTTTCCTGGAGGATGGGCTTCTCCTCTTTGACTCAGTTGCCTTGGTTTGATGCACTTATTTGAGAAAATGCGGTGGGTTATGATATTCTTTGTCTGCAACATATGTGCCTTTGTTTTCCTGAGCCCCAGTGCTGATTCCCCAGTGGAGTTTGTTCTGGAGGGCTCAGGGCTTGTTCCCAGTGCAGGGTAATGGTGGTTTGGGAGAGACCAAGGGGAAGTAGCCAGGCTCTGTGTTCACAGTATCTGCCTAGTGGTAGAGGAAGTGCAGTTCTTCACTGCTGTTTGTCTCAAGGTGGCTTGTTACCCTGGGTGCTGGGTCAGCTGTGAAAGCAGCCTATACCACCATCAGGAGCATTCAGGGCTGAGACAGGTGCACTGTGCAGCATAAGCCTGCTCTTCCATCAGGGAAATATCGAGCCATGCCTGGTGTGCATTGCAATACAAGCCCTCCATCAGGAATGCACAGAATTCAGATGGCTGAGTGTGACTAAGCAAGCTCAGCCTTCCATCAGGAATGCAATGGAACTGGGGGATGGGTGCTTCTTTATCTCATCCCCTCCCAAGGCTTTCACTGTTTGCTCCTCCACCCACCCATTATCATGCTGCGCTTCAGCCATTTTCCCCTAGCCCACTCTTCGGTCCTTCTTCTTCCAGTCCTGGGGTTTCACAGTCTCGTCTCTACACTGCTTTCTTCTCTTTTCTTCCATTTGTCTCTTTTCTCTGACCTTTAGGTGTTTTCTTGCAGTGTGTGAATCTCTCAGCTGAGGTTGTGTCACTTGAGATTTCTTTGTCAGATTCTGGCTGTTCAATTTATAATTTCCAAGAAAGGTTTCAGGGATGTTCTCTCATGCCACCATCTTGATCCTTCCCCTACAAGACATTACTAAAAAAAATTTAAGAATACACAAAAAAATGAAAAGGTATTTCACGTGTATCAATTGGAAATTCCAATGTAGATAAAATGCACATATTACTCCCCCAAATAAAAAGATTTAATGCAATAACACCAAAATCCCAATGGCATTTTTTAAAAGAAATAGAACACATAATTATCAGGTTTCTATGGAACTATAAAAGACCCAAATGGCCAAAGCAATCCTGAGGAAAAAAACAAAGCAAGAAGTATTACACTACTCGGCTTCAAATTATAATACAAAGAGACAATACTCAAAACAGCATGGTATTGGCAGAAAAGCAGACATGCAGACCAATTGACTAGAACTGAGAGTCCAGAAATAAACCCATATGCATATGTAAATAATTTTTGACAAAGGAACCAAAACTTACACAAGAGCAAAGAAAGGTTCTTCAATAAATAGCACTGGAAAAATTGAAAAGTCACATGAAAAAGAATGAAACTAGATTGCTATTTGTCACCATAAACAAAACTTAACACAAAATTAATCAAAAACCTAAATACAAGAATTAAAACAATAAAACACATAGAAGAAAACATAAATACTAAACTTTTGGCCCCTGGTCTTAGAGAGGATTTTATTAATTTGACCTAAAGGCAGGACATATAAAACCAAAAATAAATGAATGGGACTATATCAAACTGAAAAGCTTCTGCACAGCATTAGAAAACATAAACAAAACAATAAGGCAAACCACCAAATGGAGAAAATATTTGCAAGTAGCATCTTCAATAACAGGTTAATATCTAAAATATATAATTAAATTTTTAATTTTTAGAAGCTTTCTTCTTACTTCATCTACTACACTATGTCATACATACAGAATCAGCTCACAAGTGATTTTGTTGTTTTTTTACTGTGTATAATTATAAATAAAATGTAAACACTCAAGAATTAGAAATGTAATACCACATTTTTTTGCTGTTAAGTTATTTTAACTCAGATTGATAGCTGCTACAAAAAAATGTTAGCTTTAAAAATATTATTATAAATGCCCAGGTAATCATTCCCAATAATCTTTAAGGAGATTTAATTTTTTGAAGTTTGTTTTTAAATTGTGAAAAGACAACTTTTACTGAAAAAGTATGCAAAGTATGAAATAGGATAGGTGAGTTAAAAGAGAAAGAAAAATAACAGAAAGAAAAAGAGGAAGGGAGGGAGGAAATAACAAATTGAAGTTTAGGTGTTGTAGAAAAAGAAAAGGACGAGCAGTGGGAAAAAGAGGAAAAGGCAAGGTGAAAAGTGAAATAACTATTAGCATGCCATCCACAAATAAACACTTCTTTTTACAATTCTTTTCAGTGTAGAACTTTATTTTTAATTTAAATGATGGTCATGAATTATAATCTTTTATTTCTACTTTTCTTTATTCACATAACTTTCTTAACAGAAGTTCTAGAAGTTTATAACATTGAATTGTATACAGGTAACCCTATATAACTTGGCACTTTTATAACATGGATTCACTTTAACACCATGCGAGAACGGGGAAAACCCTTGTACAACATGACATCCTAGAACACAGTTTCACTCTAACACAGTTTGAGAACTAGAGAAATTCCTAAACAACAGAGTATAATAAAAGCTTTTAAGAGCAAAAACTATCTCATTTGAAATTAGGGAAATCCCTGAACAACATGGAATGTAATAAGAGCTTTGAAGAGCAAAAGATACCTCATTTGAAATTAGGGAAAATTTGATAGAAATAACATCTTGAATATGGCAATAAAATTCAGGGGATGATAGCATAGGTAAAAATGAAAAAGTTAAACACTTTACTCTAAAGAGCATAAAGAAAGGCCTAGATTTAGTTGAACAGTTGGAGCTATATTTCCTAAATGAAGATCTTTCCATCGAAAGAAGCACAAAGTTTAAGAGAGAACTTCACAAGTACTTAGCACCATATAACGAAATTTATAAAGATCTCTCAGCTAAAAGCAAGAAATCTAAAACAACAGATTTTTTGCAAAAAGTACAAGATAGAAATCAAGATTATACTGAAGAAAGTTCAGAGGATGAAGATATCTTGTCAAAAAGAAAACGCCCTCAGTTAATGGTGCTTGGTAGTGATGACAAAAAAACAACAACAACATTATTTAATACATATTAATATGTTATACTTCTGGTGAAAATTACTTTAATAAATATATTTCTCTTACTTGTAAAATATAATAGTATGTTTTTTAAATTTCTAGAACCTAACTTCCTTTTTGTACTAGTTCTTTGTTTTGTATAACACAGATTCCCATAACACGGCATCTTAAGAACCTAACAACTGTGTTATATGGGGATTAGCTGCATATACAATTTTACTATAAACCTATGCCAGATTTTTTGCTTACATCCCTGAAATCTCTGGAATGTTGAAATGTCTGGTTATATACAGAGGAAGCTTTCTTACATTGGAATTAATGAATTTGGACCTTCTAAACTTTCGATATGCATTCAGAAATTACTACCTAGACAATTATTTCTATTTGCTTTCTCATCAACACCACAGAAAAGTTTCCACTAAACAATTACAAAGGAGGGAAAGTAGAACAATAATAATAATTATTATTATCCTCTAATACAGGGGTTCCCAATTCCTGGGCTACAGACCAGTTCATACAGCAGAAGGTGAGCGGCAGGTGAGTGAGCAAAGCTTCATCTCTCTTCACGGTCACAACCCCTCACTCCCATTACCACCTGAGCTTCGCTTTCTGTCAGGTCAGCGATTAGATTCTCATAGGAGCTCGAACCCTATTGTGAACTGGGAATGCACTATCAATCCCCACCATGGTTCATGAAAAATTTTCTTCCACAAAATGGTCCCTGATGCCAAAACGGTTGGCACTGGTTGCTCTAACTGAAAAGGATCACTATAATTATATAATATAATTATACATGATTATTATTATGTTAGAAGAGAATCATATCTAATTTTTATTGTCATATGTTCTATGGATTATTTGAAATGCATTGATTGTGAAAGTCTGTTCACATTCTTTCTTAGTTTTTTTTCTATCAAAATGTTTCATTTTTTCATTTGGTCTGTGCAATTCAAATATGGACATTTAATGCTCTTGTCACATACATCATAAATATTCTTCTCAACCTGTTTTTGATCTGTAATAATAATAGTTTATTTACTGATTGATAGATTTTTTTTTTAGTTTTTGAAGACTTATTTGGCAAATGCTTCTTCAACCCAGATAACGATTCACCCATAATTTCTTCATGTTTTTTAAAAAATTATTTTTTATATTTAACTCTTAAATGCATCTGAAATTTTGTAATGTAAGCTCTACTATGATCATTTCACTTCATTTTCTTCAAAGAAGTAATTGCTCTTAACTATTTATTAACTCACCCTTCTTTTCCTTACCAAATAGAAACCAACTGTATCTACATCAAATGCAGATAAACATATATACACATACATAAATTTAATGAGTTTTATAATTGATCCCCAAAATTGGCCTTTCTACTTTGAGACCAATGTCATAGTTAGATTTTCATTACTGAGACTCTATAATTTGTTTGGTAAACATAGTGGCAATGAGAGTTCTTTTCAACTTTGAATTATTATTGCACTTAATGATATAGATTTAATACTTTTAAACTGCCTTGCATTCATTACTATAATAAAAAATGCTAAGTAATCATGTATCATCATTTTAATGCAGCAGTGGATTGATTTCCTAATATTTACTAAGATTTTTATTTAAGATTTTTTTATCTGTTAAAACTGATTATTTAGGAGTGTGTATTGAGATATAAACTTCATAATGTCCTGGTATTAGAATTATTTTCACTTCATTCCAATGACAAGGTTGCTTCTCCTTACCTCAGTACATTCTTTAGCTTCCATTTGCTAAGTCACACAGAAGCCTCTCCACTCTGCAGAGATATATAACTGTTGTGGTCCAATTCCCTGCACAAGCCTTAAAGCCCCAATACTTTGGTTTCCTTAGATCACATTACTATATTCAGCAATGGTTCCTCACTGGGGTAGCTGGATCTTGAAAGATTACAACCATGCCTTGGCAAAATATTTCTGTGTTTCAACACAGTTGAAGCTTTCTGAATAAATTTTGCTAAAACCTGGGAACCTGGGCTAAGAACAAGTATTGGTAGGTTAATACTCACCTCATAGGTAGTGAGAGAAGTCCAGAAAGATTTATTAATACCTAACTCCTGAGATGTGAGTTTATATTTCAAAGGAAAATGATGCCCGGGACCTAGGAGACATCTCTAGGTAGTAAAATCCAGAAACACTGGGGTAGATCTGGCTCTTAAAGGAAACCATTCACATTTATATGGTTAGAGTGAGAACCCAGGATCCTTTTCATCCTATATGCAAGAAACAGAGGTTTTTAATGCTTTCTTTTGGTAGAGAAGAGGGAGACAGCTGATTTTTCTCCTGTATGTAAGCAGAGAAAATATTTTTTTCATCCCTTACCTATAGAGTATTTGGCCATGCATGCACTAGATTTGTTCCTCTGACTTTTATCATGTCTTTTCAAGGACAAAAACTGGGGCAAAGGCAGCTAGTACAATTATAATCATTTAAATAGTAATTACCAATCTGTCTCCAATCCTGAACACCCATGCATGTATTCTGAGTAAAATTAATAGAAATTAATATCAAAACACAGTATTTTTAATTGTGTCTGACAAAACTTCTGGAACCTAGACCACGAGCACTTTTCCTAATTTTTTCCTTTACTCAAGAATTCTTGTTTCCTTCTCCTATAACTGGGTCTTTGTTGAGAGAATAAAAATCAAGAACTCCACTGAGACAAGTGGTACAATGTGATTTAAGATGTGGTTTCTATAAATAATTTAACATGTATTAATGTGCCAACAAATAAATGCAAACAAATTCTCCAATAATTTGTAGGAAGTATTTAGGAGGAAATAAAAACACAGACAGAGGTGGGAATTAAGTTAGACCTAATCTTAGTGGGGATGAGTAACACTGCATAGAGAATATTTATACACTTAATAAACGTTCATTGATAATTTGCTACATGTCACACATTGTTTTAGCCGCTAGGTATGTAAGACAAATATGAACATGTTTTCTTTAGAGATTCATTGTTAGATGGGAGAGTCAAAAAGTAACCTTTAAGTGCTATGATTAGGAGTTTACACAAGGTTGCCTATGAGAAGTAGACAGATAAAATAAACGTATAAGAAGCAGAATTGTCAATGCTCAGGTCAGCTAGAATGAAGGGCATAGAGAACAGAGTAGTTTAAAGTTCATTTAATTAAATGAATGGTGGTGCCATTCAAAAGAAAAATTAAGATGTAATTGGATCTCTGTTTAGAGCTCAGAAGAGAGGCCAAGGCTGGTGATGAGGACTTTTCAGCATTACCATATGGATCAGTGTTTCTTCAAAGTATCACATTTTCTCCTGCCCCCTTTCTCTCACATCCTTGGAAAATATCAAAGGCATCGATCTTCCTACTTGATCAGGAATGCAGACTGAGAAGCCTTCTTAGTCTTGGCCTTTCAGATAGCACTATAAAATTATTAAATTTGACAGATGAGATGAAACTAGTTCTTTTTTCCTTTTGAAGCTAAAAGAATGATTTTAAATATCATAGAGCAAGTATAAATAGTGGAAATATCCAAGGGACTAAGGCAAAATTTAAAGCATAGCAAAAATTAAAGAGTCATGGTGTAAAAGAGAAATAAACAGATCAAAAATCAGTGAAAGCAGGTTCAAATATACATCAGTGATGTTGAACCTTTTAGCTTCCCTGAACCACATTGGAAGAAGAATTGTCTTGGGTCATACATAAAATACACTAACACTAATGATAGCTGATGAGTTAAAAAAAAATTTTTAAAGACCATAAAAAATCTCATAATGTTTTAAGAATTGATATTGGGCCACATTCAAACCCCTCCTGGACCACAGCTTGGACATGCCTGCAAGTAGTGTCATGTTATTATGATATGATATTATGATATGATATACTGTAGTCAAAATCATATCATCCAATCCTAGTATTATGAGAAAAATAACTGAAGACAGATAGCAGCCTTATTTTGTGACTAGTCTTTTACTAAAATCACGTTCTACTTAAAAAAAAAAAAGCTACTTGATGACTTGCTACCAGAAAAGTTAAAAACCTAGTTTTCCAACAAAGGAGACTGTTTTTACTGAACATTATGTAAATAATACTGCATTACGTTCTCCAGAGAAACAGAACCAGTAACATGTACATATACCTATGTCTCTATCTATCATCATCTATCTATATATAATAAAAAGATTTATTTCAAGTAATTGGCTTATGCAATTGTGTGAACAAGCAAGTTAGAAACTCGTAGGACAGGTCAGCAGGCTGGAAACTTTCAAGCAGGTGCTGAAACTGCAAACTTGAGACAGAATTTTTCCTTCCTCAAGGAAATTTCAGTTTTTGGCTCTTCCAACTGATTGGATGAGGCCCATCTGCATTATCAAGGTAATCTCTTTAATGTAAAGTCAACTGATCGTAGATGTTAGCCACATCTACAAAATACCTGCACAGCGATACCTAAATTACTGTTTGTTTGAATAACAGGCATCAGAGTCTGGCCAAACTGACACATGAAACTAACCATAACAAATACTTTTTGCTCTAATACAGAGAAATTGTCAGTTGCTTCAGTGGTCTCAATGTGTCCCATTTTGTTATCTTGTAGACATTGATACAGGTCACTGCTATTCAAGAATGTTTTTGACAGGTTGCTGATGCCAGTCTTTTTATTTGCACACTCTGGGTTGAAACAGGGGCCCAGAAGATTTGAGTGTGTCACCTGCTTAACTGGGTCCCTGGGTTCAATTAAAACCTGGTGGAAGATGTCATTATTTGGTTCAGATACATGGCCCAGGGCAGTCTAAAGATAGCTCCCAGATGAAATGAGGATCAATATCCTCCTTTCCTGTTGAACCCTAGTTTTAGGGCAGTTGGAAAAAGTCAGGGGTAAAAAGTGGTTTGCGTTTCCAAAACCACTCAAGCAGTTTCTGTGGAGAGAAAATGGAAGAGCTGAAGTGATGCCATAGCTGGACGATGAAACACAAAGTTTTGAACATTTACATTTTTGGTTTGTAATGCTTTACAGACCTAATAGATGTCTTTTATAACCTGATGATGATTTCATCAAGTATAAATGCTGATTTATTTCTCAAGTTGAAAAACACTGTGCTGAAATTGAGCACGTGAATACAAACTGTTTCTAAAAAGCTATAACATTTGTCTGTGTTAAAGATTTTTTAATGTTTTATCAGAAAAAGGAATATGAGGAAGAAGGGTAAGAGAAAGGAATGAAAATATAATGGGAGAAGTAAATGCATAAGGAAAAGCTATATATTCCTAGTTAGTTGATTTTGTTCAACATTATTTATATCTTTCAAAAGTATAATCAAATAAAAAATATTATATGCTGTGGCACTTTGTTAAATTATTAAGAATGGGGAAAATTTTATTTCAACATCTTAATTGAAAAATTTTAGTTAATTCTTAATGGAATTCTCTTCTCAGTATTTAAAAATATGTAAAATAATATACATTAACTAAATATAGTAAAATGAATAGACCTAGTTAAGTACTGAAGGAGAAAAAAGGACTCAAAATGGAAAACTGAGGCACTAATAATTTTATAATTACAACATATTAATATCAATTTGGAATAATTCTAATATCTAGATGCACTTGACACATTTTATATCAAGAAAAAAGTGATACTTAATTTTCTGCATTGACAAAACCCGTATAAAAATATCTTTCTCTGTAAGGAGATTTGAACACCTAAGCATTTGATACCAACAACACAAAATCTCGAACAAACAAAACCTGCCATTGAAATTTGCCCCACTAGAAACATTGTGTTTGATTTAGGAAACAATATGAGCTATCCATTAGATATATTTTTATAAGATTTATTTATTTTTATACAATTTGAGCCGGTAGAACAATCTAGGAAAAATATAATTCAGAAGAATGTAATAAAAGCTTGTTAAGGATTTTGATAACAACTAAACCAATTGTGTTTTATAAGAAAAAAATGAACTGCATTACAAAAATATTCTTTTCATTTCTAGCTGTTTTTTAAATTCTTTATTTTAGGTAGATTTCAATATCACTTCATAAAGGATGATGTAAAATTAGTACTTTGATAACCTCGAAGAGAGAATACTTGCATTTCGTACTAGAGATATATTCTTTTAAAAAGTCTTATAATTCAAAATTTATATCATTCAAAACTTATTTTTTCCATAGAAATATATGTGTATAAAGTACAGAGAGTTGTTCTTAAGGCACATAAATCTATGTACTTTATGTGATGATAATGTGTGGATCTTGCAGTCATATCACCACCATTTTTCATCAGCCTTTCCTGCTTACATATTGGTTTTAAAATTAAAAGCATTTCTTCCGTAGTACTCTCTAAAACAAAAAATGGGTGTTATACCTCTGCATTCGGTAGAGAGTACAATTACAAATTTATAGCAGACTGTGTCACATTATTTGCCTGATCTTTTGTTTGTACTGTTTTGTCACATCTAATTTGTGATTCACTACTAACGATTTTAGACATGCATTTTATCAGTGACATTGGTAATACTAAATAATGAATGCTTGGATAACATTGCTGCTGGATATGAAGGCATTTTAAATTGTAAATGTAGGTAAAAGTGAATTAACAGCACAATATGCACCCACAGAAAATCAGTCACAGGAAAATCCAGTGCAGGTAAGCAGTACTATTGCAGTCACAGATACACAAGACTGAGGTTGTTATCGGTATTTGTGTCCAGCCTAAGTGATTTGTCCATTTGGCCAGAACTGAAACAAATACTTTTTTCCTGTTAATTTTCAAGTTATTATGTGGTTCTTGGTCAATTTTTGTAATTTATATGTTTCACATTATTTCTATGTTTGTACATAAGAACGAATCTTTACTAATACTTGTTAAAGAACAAAATTCAACTGAGTAAACTTGAAGATCTAATTGGCTTTATTAAATGATTCATGCATCCCCTATCCCATCGTTCTGAGGGATTGTATAAATGGAATTTTTTTATAGGAAAAAGTGTAAGGCAAGGAAGCTATTAGCAAAAGAAAAGAAAGAATTATTTTTAGAGCAGCACAGATTTTTTCCGGGGAAGGTAATGGCAAGGGTTTTATCATGCAGATTGCCACTTCTTTTTGTGGGAGAGAGAGAGAGAGAGAGCCCTTGTGACAGGTTACCTAATTGGGGTTTTCCAGAAAATTCCAGACTGGTTGATTAAGATTATATTTCTGGGAGAGGCTGAAACAACAGTTAGGTCAGTTACTAAATCTAAGTTTGGTATCATAGGCTTTTAGTACAAGTGACTCTCTTGAACATATATTATCACATTCTATAAAATGTACTAATTTAAGATCTAATTCTTAGAGATCTAAATTATATACCTAGTGTTTCATGATATTAAAATTGCTATGAATTACCAAGGTGGTGTCATGAGGTATGTGCACTATACGAGGGCTGTATGGAAAATCCAGCCATAAATGCCTCTATTTTTCATATTACATGGCTCGATACTTTCTGGACAGCCTTTGTTTGCAGACTATTCATACATTGCTTTTATCTTATAGAAAAAATTTGTTTGGTACTCATTGTTTTGGGTACTCATTTCATCTCTTGGATCCAATTAAGGATGAGTACTGGGATACCACTGTATTTGTTAACCTGGAGTTTAGTAAATAACCTTTCCTGGATCTCCCTTGGGGAATTATTTAAACTATTGAAACCCTGGTTTCCCATCTATAAAATGTAATCATCTTAAAATGTACCTAAAAGTTATTTTAATTGTTAAACTATTATATGCAAGTAACCATTTAGAATTGCCCGATTTATAGGAAACTTCCAAAAATATTCTATTTTAATCATCAATAGCCTGCATTTCAGGAATCTTTGACTGAATACACTACATATAAGATTCATTTAAGCTAACCTCTTATTACAGACTATTGATTGCAATACATCCTAAAATGATAGTATGAGATTTACTATATATTTGCTCTTAAAAATCAGAAATTTTTGTCCATAATACATTGACTTACTTTATTAATAAGGTGGGCCTAGGTAGTCTCTGTTGTAATCTCTTCATATTTTACCCACCCCAGGGCTTAATTTACAAAAATCATTTTTGCTATTCAACTTCAAATAGGTCACCTATCTTTCAATTGCTTCTACCAAGGCTGACCTATGGAAACCCCAGCAGCTTACTTCTAACCCATGAAAAGATCTGTCTCTGAAGTGTATGCTTCCTAGTCAAATTTAATGATATAAATATTGAGCAGCCACTATACATGAAGCACTGTGCTGCAGATTGGGCCACCCAAACTAAAAGACCATAAAATATGCATTCCTTACCTTTCTTTAGCTGGTACTTTGGAGGCTTTGAATTCTGAGAGCAGCACCTACAAATCTTTATCATCTAATAGTGAATATTGCAATACTTTGCATGGAACAGAAAATGAATACCTTTTCCTTGGAAAGCATAATATCATTAATTCAATACAATTTCACTAGGGCACAAGGATTTTTATAACATAGTTCTTTCATACAGTTCAACAGAATGTTAATAGTTACAAAGTATTGGGATCTGGGATTCAGATTTCTTTCTGATGGGATCGAATGGCATGCAGGAAACTCCAAGAATCCTGTTCAATTTTGAAATGCTTGTCACACCTTACAGGTGGTTTCCAGAAACTTATGTAAGAAAACTAAGAAAATTATAGTAGATAGCAGAGTGATAAACATATTAAAATAATTTTTTCAAGGTTTTAATATTTAAGACTTTTTTTACTAACAATTTTTTAAAATTATTGCCGTAGTTCTGAAACAAATTAAAACCCAATTTTTCCTAAGCTCTATTACATTTAATAAAAATTAAGGTGAGATTACATCACTACCATAAAATGAGTACTATGAAATAGAGGACCTGAATAGACATTTCTTCTAAGAGGACATAAAGATGGCCAAGAGACATATGAAAAGATGTTCAAACTCACTAATCATAATGGAAATGCAAATTAAAATCACAATGAGACACATAACCTCATACCTGTCACAATGGCTACCAACAAATCAACTAACAACAAATGATGGTGAGGATATGGAGAAAAGGGAACCCTCCTATACTATTGGTGAGATTGTAAATTAGTGCAAGTACTATGGAGAGCAATATGGAGATTCCTCAAAAATTTAAAAATAGAGCTGGCATACAATCTAGTAATTGCATTTCTGGGTATTGATCCAAAAATAACTAAAACACTAATTTGAAAAAGATATATGCACCCCTATGTTCATTGCAGCATTTCTAGTGACAATCAAGGTATGGAAGCAATGTAGATGTCTATCAATAGAAGAATAGGTAAAGAAAATATGATATATAAAAATTCAGCCATAAAATAAATGAAATCTTGCTATTTGCAAAAACACGGATTTACCTAGAGGTAAATAAGTCAGCCCTTGAAAGATATATGATCTCACTCATATATGGAATCTAAAAATAAATAAATGAATAAACAAAACAAAACAGAAACAGACCCAGAGATATAGAGAACAGAGTCATGGTTACTAAATAGTAGGATATGGAAGGATAAAAATTTAAAGAAATTAATTGCAACACACACCACACACACACACACACACACACACACACACACACACAAAGAATCAGGTGAGAAGCAAAAAATGTAAAACAATTTCATAGGAAGGAAAAATATTCATAGGCTAAAATATGATGACAGCCAGATCTGAGAAGAAAGTTAAGCAACTGGCAGAATTTGAGCATAAAGTGCAAATGGAAGGGGCTAAGATATGGCTCCAGTACACAAAGTAACTGGTCCCTCTACTACCCTCCAGCCCCACAAAGATAAAGAGCACGTGGACCAGATTCCACTGGTATGTACTGCCTCCCTGACTAGATTAATTTTTTTAATAGACTTTATCTTATAAAGCAGTTTAAAGTTCACGACAAAATGGAGGGGAAGGTACAGAGATTTCCCATGTAGGCTCTGCGCCAACACATGTATAGCCTCCCCTATTACCAACAACATAAATATCCTGCACCAGAGTGATACATTTGTTAAACGTGGCAAATCTACATTTACACATTATCACCCAAAAGCCATAGTTTACATTAGGGTCCGTTTTTGGTATTGTAAATTCTATTGGTTCACACAAATTTGTAATGACATTAGAAAAAGAAAAATACATTTAGATCAAGCCTTAAAAATATTACAAGGTTTTCAGTTAACTAATAATGAATTAAAATTTGGAAGTTAAATTATTTAAGACCTAAGGTAAAAGCTAAGAACATCTAAAACTTTGAGAAAAATCCCCTATAGAAATTGTAAAGCGTCAACATAAAATACACCACCATTCCTTTGGAGTCATCACTGATCAATATATCTTGCTGGTCATAGATATGTGTAAAACTTGGATAAGATTATGAAATTAAAAGCTAGTGCTACTGGAAGAAAACTGTCTCCTCTTCTGCCACAAGAAACCTAGGAATCCCCTGACACATCAAATTTTATATTCCCTGTAGTGACTTACTTTTTTAGTACCTCTCAATGAGCACTGTCCAATAAAATTGCAATGTGAACCACAAATGAAAAACACAAGTATAATTTTATTTTTTCTAGTAGCTACCTCAACAAATGTAAAAATAAACAGATGGAATTAAGTTTAATAGTATATTTATATTTAGACCCAAATATCCAACAAAATCAATGTAAAATATTAATAGGATATTTTATATAATTTGTCAATGTAGCTATTGAAAATCTGGTTTGTATTTACACTCACTGCACAACTCAATTTGTCCTAACCACATATTTATTATTATGCCTAATAGCTACCTGAAGCAAGTAGCTACTGTATTAGGGAAATTCTACACTCATATTTTTAGCTGCCACTTGTTATGGCCAATTGCATGATGCATGAGCATAACAATCCAAACAAGTGATAAACTGACATGTACATACTTACATAAATGTGCATATGCATATTTCTGTTCCTTCACAGTGCGTTTACCCCCAAGGGTAAGAGTGCAGTTTTGACAGTGGCTGAAGTCATCTAAGACAGGGCTGTCCAATCCTTTGGCTTCTCTGGGTCACAATGGAAGAAGAAGAATTGTCTTGGGCCCCACATAAAATACGCTGATACTAACAATAGCTGATGAGCTAAAAAAAGTCACAAAAAAAATCTCGTAAGGTTTTAAGAAAGTTTAAGAATTTGTGATAGGCCACATTCAAAGCTGTCCTGGGCCACATGCAGCCCGCAGGCCATGAGTTGGACAAGCTTGTCTAAGGCAGTAATTCCTTAATGCGTCACAGTTAAAGCTCTTGGCAAGTTAGCACCACCATCTTTCCTTACATCTCAGGAGGGCAATAATGAATTTCTGTGGTACTAGTTCCTGGGTGCTTTATCATCTCTTGTTGAATCCCTTTACTTTGCCCATGCCCCTCTGAATAGCACCATTATTACCCTCTCTGCAACTAATCCTTTAAATGTACCATCTGTTTCTTATTGCGACCTTAATTAATATAATGGTACAATAATTTCCTTAATATTACTCATGCTATAAAACTAAAAACCGTTTTACTTATCTCTGCCAAATTAGCTGGCTATTTGGCCATTAATTACTCTCTCCTTTTACATTTTATATTTTAATCTTGGACTTAGTCATTTTCTAATATAATTTGTCAAATTTTTCTTTTGCTTCCTTGTCTTAATCTAAACCTAATTTTTTTCTCAAGATACTATAATTTCTTGGCTCTTTTTCCTAACACCCATCTCATAGGACCAGAAGGCAAAGTATACATTCTTATTTTTCAATTACCATTTTATTCATACTCTGATTTACTCTTTCAACTTTCACTCAACAGATAATTATTAAGCACTGACAATATGCCAAGAAAATTTTTAAAATGAGGAAAAATCAATGACAAATGATGTAAAATTTTCTTCTCTTGTTGATCTTATATAGTTTTTGCATGGCAGATAGCAAGAAAAATAAGTATAATATATATTATGTTAAATGGTGATACTGTCATTTATACATCGTTTGTCTTCAGCAATCTAGCATGAACTTTTTTTCTGTTTTCAGTCTTATGTCTCCTAAGTGATCAGTTAAGAATTTCTGAGTGACAGGATTACCCTATCACCGTCTATAGAAATTTTGGCTTTAGTCTAATGGCCCTTATTTTTCAATTCCAACTATTTATTCTCAATAAAATTTATATTAATTGTGTGAAAAGTGACATAGCTTACCCTCAGAATTCTTTTACCTTTTTTTAAGTCCCACTCTTTAGTTCAATCCCTCTATGGCAACCAAACTTTATGGGTAAGTATAGCAGCACATCAGTAGCACAGAAAATTCTATGTCTGACATATTTTGTAATATAACGTAACACCCTTTTACCTACATTATTACCATTCTAGCATACCAATAGCCTTATTCTCACTATAGCTATTGTTATTTATAACCAAAACTTTAATGGAATACATGCTGCTTTTCTTCTTTCTGTATTCAGTATGGCTGCATGGTTCCCTTTACAAACTTTCTAGCTAGAACTTTTAAGTTTATTAACCCCAGAGGCATACTGCATATTTCTAATCTTAAAGAATCTAGGGTGTTTTCTTCATCTCTACAATCAGATTTTCACACACACACACACACACACACACACACACACAAAACAACTAGAGCAACCACAATTCTGCATATTTGTAAATCACAAATTTAATGTTGCCTATTTATTTCCTCAGGTTTTTTCAGTTGACATATGAAATATTCTTATCAGTTTAGCTTTTTACTCAAATCTCACAACTCTCATTATCCTCCTGTTCACTCTTGACGATGACTCTTTCTCTACCCAAAGAAGCTGAAGTTAATATGCATATATTGCTTTATTTCTGACCTGCAGACATACATGCCTCATTCTCATGCATACTTTCTTGTCCTCTGTCTTTGAGGAATAAATAGTTCTCTATGTCATCATTGTTCATTAAAGATCCCATTATTTTATTTCTTATCGTCTTCAAATATTTCTTCTTCAGTTACTCATTCTCTATTCTTTAACTTTTTAATGGACTTTATGCTCAGCACTTAACAGAATGCAAGTTTGTTCCATTTAAATATGAACAGAACATAAACAAATCAAAAATAAAATAAAATAAATAACTTCTTATATAGTTTTTCTTCCATTTCATATTTCTGAAGCTCACCAGTAACTCAGAAAAAAGGGGGAGGCATTTGAAAGCTGTAGTAAAAATGTTTCTCTTTTTATGATTATCCAGATAAAAGTCTGGAACCTTCTAAGTTAGGAGGAAATTCCAGCTTTATCCTTTTACTAGTTGTATAACATTGTGGAGAAGTTACCTAATTTCTCTAGACTTTCTTCTGGTCTTGTTATTTTAAAATGGGGGGGAAATAGCTAAATAATTGTGTTGATTATGTACTATATTAATATGTGTAGGACAATATCTGCCACAGTCGGTCAATTAATAAATGTTATCTATCATCATCATTATTATTGCCACTCAGAGAAAATATTTAAGATATTATCATAGAATTTATAGTATTTCAGAAAAAAATTTAATGGGCTCACTCTTTCTGAATTTTATAAATTAAGAGATTACATTAAAGAACTACTTATCTTAGTTCATATAAGTATTCCATTTAGGCACTATCAATTCTATCTTAATTGCAAGATTTTTATTTAAAAAGATGACTATATATATTTTTTTAAAAACTAAATGATATATCCTGTTTTCAAACTTGCCTAATGGCATGTTAATGAATATGAGTTTAGATTTGATGATCAGTGATATTTATTATAATTCCTATGACTGAAGATGACGTAAAGACAGCTTTGATGTGCCTGGTAGGAGTCTATGTACTCCAAGTCATCTAAAACAACATATTTGTTTCCCGTAACAGATAGATAAGACAATAGTTTATAGCAATTACCTAAAGGCACTTGTTTATTTAAAAGATATCATTGGAGTTTGCATGGCTTTGGAAGGATATGAACACTGTTTCCTCAGGGCATTTAATAGACTAAGAAATAGAGGCTGAAAATTGTCTCCTGGAAATTGTCAATTCTGCCATACCGCTCTGACAGTATCAAATTTAGTGTCACAAGCCCGCTCCTATCTCTTAGGATTGTACTTTCCCCTTGCCATTAGGGGCTCTTGAGCCATTTCTCTCCTTGAGCCCACTCCTACCTGTTAGGAGTGTATTTTCTTTTCAATAAATTGTCTCTGTGTTTCACCTCTATACTGTGGTGTGTGTCTTGTTCAACAATTCTTTGCTTGAGATACCAAGAACCTGGACACCACGCTAGGAGGACACCCCATTTTCTGGTATATATATATTTGATCATTCAGATGAGCAAAATACATTTTTCTGATATATTTGGCTTTTATCCACAGTTCCTTCTCACAGCTCAGAAACCCATGGAATTTCCTAAGCAAGAACAATGGGAGCATCTTTCCTTAGAAAACTGGTCTCTTTTCAGTTCCTGAATATGCTTCAGGGCAGCCAAGGTGACCTGGGTGCCTTGTTATTCATAACAAACCCTTCCACAACTGGGTTTCTGTTAATGAAGGTTACCTTTGCAGAGCATCTAAATGGGGGTGGAAGGGGCTGGTGACCAGGGGAACCCACTGTGAATAAAAATAAATAAATAAATAAAAATTAGTGTCACAAGAGGAAGTGAGAAGCCCCTGAAAATACCTCTGCCATGATCAGTTGATCATCTCACAACAAATGTTTATATTAAATATATTTTGAGTATTCAGTGGAAATTGTGGAAGTTTGTAATTTATATAAGGATTTTAAAAGCCCTCCATGTGATGATTTAGGTTAATCGCATCAGAATTGGGGACCACATGAAGCAGACAGAAATATGGAAAAGTACCATATGATGACAAAGTAAGACATGAGAAGATATAAACAGATAGAAAAATCTTAAGAAAAAAAACATTTTTTTGTGGTAAAATATACTGTGACAAAGATACCTTTCTAAAGGCATCAACAACGTAGAGCTCTGAAGAAGAGTTAACTTTTGGAGAAAAGTAAAGTATCAAAATCCTACCCAAGACACTTCAATGAGCCAACAGGAAGCATCGGAACTTTATTAAATATGTTACAGTCATAGACACTGTAAAATGATGATATGGAGAATGAAGAGATGGAGCCGTCACTTTCCCAGATTCCTCTATCACAGGGACAAACTGGATGATAGTGTCATTGCATCAAGAGCAACAGTTTTCTCAGAGATTCCTGTTGTTGAGCAGTGAAGCCATCTGGGGCCACCAGAAGATCTAAGATTGTTAGAGAGCGTATGTCATGGCAAGAAACATCAAATGAGGTGACTCATTAATAAAAGAGGCTAGCAGTTGGTACATATTTATTCTCTCAACAAGTTTTTGATTATTTAGGCATGGTGATGCCGTGCCTTTGGACCAATGCTAGTCAGGGGAAATAGATAAGAAACACTTAATCCCTGCCTTTTGGTACACAGAATAATGCCATTTCTGCCAGCCTGTAAAGATGTTCAAATCTTAATATCCAGAACCTATGAATAAGTTATCTTACATGGCACAAGAAACTTTGCCAACGTGATTAAAATAGGGATTTTGAGATGGGAAGATTATTCTAGATTCTTCAGGTGGGTTCAATATAATCACAAGGGATCTTATAATAGAAACAGTGAGGCAGGAGAGACACAGTCAGAGACATGATGACAGAAATGGAAGGCAGAGTGATGGATTTTGAAGATGAAGAAAGGCACCATAATCCGTGGAATTCTGGAGCCCTCCAGAACCTGGAAAGTT
>PVJL010016511.1:5911-20847 GCA_004026885.1 Lyroderma lyra
AAAACAAACAACCCAATTAAAAAGTGGGCAGAAGAACTAAACAGACACTTCTCCCATGAAGAAATACAAATGGCCAGCAGACATATGAAAAAATGCTCATCCTCATTAGCTATCAGGGAAATGCAAATCAAAACCACAATGAGATACCACCTCACACCTGTGAGAATGGCTATTATCAACAAGACAAGGAATAACAAGTCCTGGAGAGGATGAGGAGAAAAAGGAACTCTGGTACACTGCTGGTGGGAGTGCAAACTGGTACAACCACTGTGGAAGGCAGTGTGGAGGTTCCTCAGAAAATTGGGAATGGAGCTACCATATGACCCAGCAATCCCCCTTCTGGGGATTTACCCAAAGAACTTGAAAACCTTTGTCCACAAAGACTTATGTACCCCAGTGTCCACCTCAGTGCTGTTCACAGTGGCCAAAACATGGAAACAACCAAAGGTCCCTGTGACAGAAGACTGGATAAAGAAGCTGTGGGACATATACACAATGGAATATTACTCAGCTATAAGAAAAGATGAAATATTGCCATTTGCAACAAAATGGATGGACTTGGAGATCATCATGCTTAGTGAAATAAGCCAGACAGAAAAAACAAAGAGCTGTATGACTTCACTCATATGCAGAATATAAAACTGAAAGCAACAAAGAGAAAAGAAATGAACAAACAAACAAACAACCCATGGACACAATCAATAGTTCAATGTTTATTTGGGAATGAGTGGGTTAGGGAGAGGAGAAAGGGGAGTGGGTGGGAGAGGAGGGAGGGGAAGCTAAATATAAGGTAATGGAAAGAGAACTCACACTGGGTGGTGATCTTATTATACAACAAGTTGACAATGCACTGTAGATTTGTATGCCTGAAACCTATGTAATCCTTGCTAACAGATGTCATCCCAAAAAATCTAACAATAAAAATGAATTAAAAAAAGAATTAGGGCCAATAATTTAATTTTCCAAAAATAAAGAATATGAAAGCAGAACTGATGGGAGCAAAGGCTGTGGTCACTTTGTGAAATCTTGCCGAGCCCTAAGAATTTCTCAAGACTCTGAAGTCTTCTCTTATAAGGAGAAAGAGAAATTGTATTTTTTCCCATTCAATTATTTAACATGCTCTACTCAAAATTGTCCACAAGTCCCAAAAATCTTAACAAGTGTATATATTAAAAGAATAATTTCCAGACCCTAAAATAATACATGTTAAATACAAGTGCTCAGGAAGCAGAGTTGTACTTTCTATAAGAATAATTTTTATTAAAACATAATAGTCCTACAATACCCTTAAAGATATCTTTTAGCAATAAAGACTCCTGCTTTTTTTTTGTCATTGAGAAGCCCTGATGAAGGCAACCTTACTATGTAAGTAACACACACATGTATATAGCACTACATGCTAGGAACTGTTGTAGGCAATTACAGTTTTAACTAATATAGTCCCCTTAACAACTTTTGTCAGTACTGCAGTAGGTGCTATTATCATCATCACTTTTCAGATAAGAAGCCTGAGGCACAGATGTTAACTACCTTCCCCATATCACACAGCAAGTGGCAGAAATAAAATTTATACTCAAGCAGTCTGGCTCTAGAGCCTGTGCAGGTAATCACTACTTTAAACTCCTCATAAAATAAAAAACCAATACTACTATTCACATTATTGGAATATGCAATATGATCCAAATTGTCACCCGTTACTCATACAAAGAAATTGAGCTCATTTACATCAACAGGTCTGTAGAAACAGAAAAAACAGCTGGTGAAAACTGGTGTTTTTTCTCCTACTTTTCAGGGAGATTAAAATAATTAATTCTAGAGACAATGACAGTTGAATTAAAAGGCAATTTTGGAATGGGAATGTTTCATTTGGGAGAGTAAAGTACTGCTTATTAGAACATCCCAGCAAGCACCTACTTAGTGACAGCTGATCAGATGTTGAAAGGATGTCACTGTTGGAGGTTATAATTCTTGGACATGAAAACATGTGCTATCTCTCAGTGCATCATTAACTGAAGCAACCAGGTACACTTAAAGGCAGTGGGTGGCAAGCTTTTGCTCCTGCAGAATTGCTGATTTATAAGTAAGTTGGCAACATATTTTTGCTGCTGAAATAATGCAAAACTGGGAAATGAAAAAACTGCACAGAGCTTGGAGGTCAGGCACTTTCCTAAGGTCACAGGCTCTTTCTTGAGTAGGCGCTGGAATGGCACCTGCCTCTGGGGAGCCCTACCAAATGCAGAAGGCAGGGATGAATCTCTTATATCCACACCACTTGATAAACACCATGGATGATCTAACAGCACAGAGAAGCGATAATACCATGCCTGGAAGGAAAAAGGCAGCAATGTCTCTGAACGTCAGCATAGCCATGCTCTCCTCAGACAGGAATTGAGATCAACATGGCACTAAAGAGGAATTATCTATAAAAAATAATACAAGTGGGGCCCTTTTAAAATGAATACATAGTTGTGCTGCCATTCCAGAGAAATTGCCTTTTGTGTCTCATGCTTCAAAATTTTGGAATGTTAAAATGGCAAATAAACTTTGAACTGGGCCTAGAGCAATGCTGTGTCCCAAAGAACTGTCTGCAAGGATAAGCAGAAAGTAGATATTAATTCTACCAGACTTATAACCATGGGACTGAAAATTAAAAACATTGTTTAGAGTTAACAACACTGTTAGCTTATCTGTACTTACAGAAATGCCTTCTTCTTATCAATGCAATTGCTTCCCTTTGCTTTCTTATAAATACCCCTTGCACCTTGGTCTTCTAATCAGAACACTATTTGAGTTTCTTCCTGAATGCATGCTTCAATAATAGCTATTCATTTTTATCTCATATGAATGCTTGTTGCTTATCAATTTGTCCTTTTATTTTTAGGTTAACACATCTTAAGGCAGAACTTGTTCTATAAACAGACATTGTTACAATTTATTTTATTATACAAGTCTTGACTTCACAAAATCAAATGGCTTAGAATACAGAAAAACTGAAATCAGGGGAGACAACCCATCAATTTACAAGTGAAAAAACTCAAGATTTGCTGAGATCAACTTTCTAAGATAAGAATAAGAAACTAGATTTAAACCAGTTCTTTAAACTGCTAGCTCCCTAGCTATTTACTAACATTCAGGTGGAATGACTTTTGAATTTATCTGAAACCCATCTAACACAGCCCTGCCTCACCACATATGCAACCCTAAAATATGGTATTTACAGAATTTTCAAAAACTTGTGCCAAGTTACTAAATTATCTATGCAGTATAATCTCAGTTACTCTCTGTGTATGTGTGTATATGTTTGTGTGTGTGCATGTGTGTGTGCGTGTGTGTGTGTGTGAGTGAATGTGTGTAAAACCAATATATGATTTTGTTTGAAGACAGGCAAGAAATTGGATAAAGAGAAAGTAGAGGAATGTTGTGGAATGGTAGAGACATATGAAGATGCAGAAATGAGCTCGGCGTGCAAAAAGTAATGGCAAAAATGAGTGGAAAATATGGAGACCCTGACAGAGCAAAACAGGAGCCCTGGGATAAGGGCAGAGTTAAAATTGAGCTAATTGTGGATTTAAATCCCAGCCAGCTATGTCCCTAAGATAAAATTTTAAAAGCGAAGTCTCATTTATTCATTGACTTCTTCAGCAAATATTTACTATAAGTAAAAATAAACACTGGAATATTAAAATCTATGGCATTGACTCAGTTTTCCCACTAATCAAAACACAGACAATAATACCTACTTTGCGGAGTTATATAAATTTAGGTGAAGTGCCTGATGTATGTCTAGCCTGACCAGATGTTCCATTTTAAATGGAACAAAAAACAATGGTACCATCCCATTTCAAATGGTGCATGTGAGCAACCTAGTCTCACTGAAATAAACTCAAGGTGTCAGTACACTAAGCTGACCATACATACTTTTTGAAATAGGACAGTACCATTGTTTTCTGTCCAGTTTAAAACAAGGCATCTGGTCAGCCTAGGTATGGCCTATCACACATGCTTGATAGTTAGCACTAGTTTTTATAAACTGGAACCATAGTTTGGGGTTTAATATAAGAATTTATATTCAGAAACTAAGGTAGATTTTTACAAGTCAGAAAAGGTTTAGTACAAAACAGAAACAATATGAGTTTTTTCTCACAACATCACTGTCCCCCCAGTTCCATCCCCATAGGTTATGCAAGTCATAATCTTACAGGAAATGATCATCAGGACATAATGGGAGCAAGTAAGCAGCAAACAGAAACACAAAGCTTCCTGTTAGTCTAAGCCATTATCCATTCTGAATGGTTTGGTGCTATCACAAAGAGCAAAGTTTCCATACTGCACAGCCATTAGCCTTTTCTAGATGAGCAGAATTTATTTAGTAAAATCAAATGAAGGAGAGTTAGAATTTTAAAAAAGTCAGTAAGAAATATAAGCCTCACAATTAGCATCATTGTCTTAGTGCCAGAGCCCAGATTTAAAAGAATGCTGCCTTTTGTTTAAAAAATGGGACACAGTACTGTCTTGCACAGAGCAGAAGAAAAAGTCTTCAAAGAGTGATATTGCCTGCTATCTCATTCCATGAAGTGACTCCTCTAAAATTTGAGAACCAGCCAATTGGAATGTAATAAGTTTGGCTTATAAATAAATAAGAAAGACAAACACTACATCCTAGGAGTATGAATGAATCTCCTCTGCTCATAGAGTAATTCTGAGGGGAAAGGTTAAAAAGCACAGAAGATGGAAAAAGCTCTCTGGAGTCAGATAGAAACATTCAAATAGAACTATAGAGTTTTAGAAGTGGAAGAGATTTTAGCAATCAATAGTTTTCACAGAGTTAAGGTACCTGGGGTACACCAGGAAAGTAAAGCATATTACCCAAAGGAACCCGGTCAGGAGGCATCATGTCTTAGCTTGGGTTCCCCTAAAGAACAGAGACTGAGATAAAGGAGGCTTGGATGCGGGCAGTTTATGCAATGGGTGATCCCAGGAAACAGGGTTTAGGAAGACTGAGGTGGAAAAGAAAAAGCCATCAAAAAGGGTATTGCCAAGGTCATTACTATGGGCACTGGAAACTAATATTCCAATAGGACCTCCTGGAAAGTGCACTGAATGCCTCTCAGGTTTACCAATCAAAATATAAGAAGTAAGGACATTTATCTGCCAGGTCCTGTTCCTGGAGATTTTTAATTTTTTGCACCTCTGCACACACTGACTGAGCAAGTTCCTGCTAATTCTACTATTGAAAGAGCCCCAAGGCAGTAAGCCAAGACAAGGGACACATGCTTAAACCCAGACACTATCAGCAGACAATTTTATCAAAGCCTACATAGAACTGTCTACCCTGGCCATGGCTGAACTCAGAGGTGATTTCAAAAAATGCAATTGAGTCACCAGAGATGCCTGCTAGAAACAGCAAATTTTGAGCTGATCTTCTAGTGCTAAAACATATTCTGTGTTTCACAGAGATATGACAATGACCTAGAAAGTTTCTGAAATACTTAGACAGCCCATGATTCCATCTAATTAGATACTGAAGGCTCTAACCAGAAATGCATTGACATACTGTCTGAAGGCCAAAAACATAAACTTTCACTATGTAATATTCCAACTCTATCTTGGGTTACTAAGGTGATCTTGAGCCTGAAAGCTAACAGGTAACTCTGAATACTTAAAGGCACAGACAATATTGTGTCCTAATAGTACATTAAAATAAGAATTTTTCACCTCTAAAACACCATTAAAGCCAGCTGATGTCAACGTACAAAGGGCTGTCCAGAAAGTATCCAGCCATGTAATATGAAAAACAAAGTCACTTATGGCTAGATTTTTTTCAGACAGGCTTTGTATAATAGAAGTCTGAAATATTATAGGTCAATTCTAAAGGAACATTTAAACAGCAGTTCTCAGAATCTCAGAATCAATGTTATCCTTTTATTGCTAGGCTAATTCTCAAGTTCTTACAGGGGATTCAGTTCATAAATTAAATATAGAACCAGTGAAGTTTTGGGGAATGTCAAGAAAGTAGCATGAGTTGCCAAAAAATTTGTCATACCTATTTGCAAAGTGCACACTAACAACAAAACAATCTTTGTCATTCAATTCTATTATTCCAGGAGCTCCCTCGTTCAATGTCATGCCTCTTAAATTGAACTGAGCAAGCTTCCCAGGGAAGGCAGCTGCATGTCAAAGGTGCTAGAAAATGCTTGATAAACCTGCATATATTCTAGAACCATCTATTCTGTTTAAATATAGCAAGAGGATTAATATTTTAAATGAAATACTATAGAGTAGAATGCCAAATTGATTATTAATTTTTTAAAAATAAAATTTCAAAGAATTTTCATACTGTTATGGGAAATTTGAGCAGTTTTTCACCTTTTTACACTGTTTGTCCTGTGAATTGCAGTGCTCTTTAACTTTGACTTTGGGCTTGGCCATGTGATTGGTATCTTATTCTGCTCAGACTAATACAACAGAATAGTATATGTACAATATACATTTCTTTTTCATAATTATATAGGTAGGAGGAGACAGGGCACTGAAAGATTCAGCATCTTTAAGGGCCCACTTTTTTGTTCATAGACAGCCAACTTCTTTCTGTATCTTAACATGGCAAAGGGGACAAGAGAGCTCTCTGGGGTCTCCTTTATGACATTCATCCCATTCTGGAGGGCTCCACCCTCATGACCTAATCACTTACCAAAGTCTTCATTCCCTAATACATAACATTGGGGATCACAATTTCAACATACGAATTTGGTAGGTAGAAGACAACATTCAATTTATGGCAACTGGCTATAGATAATGGGATGTAACAGAACATAAAAAATACCGAGGCTTTAAAGGTATTTTCACTTTTGGCTTGCTCAGCTTTTTCTTGCCATCACCTTGAGAAGGACATGGTTGTGCTTTGCCTATTGGAAGAGAAGACACAAGGGAAATAGAGCCCAGTCATCTCAGTTGTCTCAGCCAAGGTCATTCTGGTAAGCCAACAGTCCATCAACCCCTGGAAATATAAACTGTATATTGTTGACTACACTGTGCTATTCTGGGTTTGTTACACACAAGTATTATAGTAATATATAGCTAACCCAGTGTAATTGGCTGAACTGTATCTCCCTATAATTCATATGTTGAAACCTTAACCTCTTATATCTCAAAATGCAACTGTATTTTGAGAGAGAGCCTTTAGAGAAATACATACCATTTGAATTGGGACAGTACCATTGTTTTCTGTCCCATTTAAAATGGGACATCTGGAGAACATGGGACCCAAGATGGCAATGAGAGAGGAGATGCCTGAAATCTCTCCTGGAAAATAGAATTGAACAAATGAGATACAACACAAGAAACCCTGAATGGCACAGTCTAAGCTGAGAGATCTATGTAAGAAAACACCTGAAGATCAGAGAAAGGGGGGGAAAATGGGAGATAGGGGAGGCAGTAGAGTGGAGATGCAACTAGAAAAAGCGACCTGAGACCTGACCGGAAGCCAACAGAGGGAAGTAGGATGGAGCCACAGGACACTAGCTGAGGATCCTGGGTGGATTGGAAGCTGAGTGATGACAAGAGCTGAGGTGAGAACAGCTGAAACCCTATGAGATTGGGGTTTCATAGAAGCAGCACGCTAGGGTCCCTGCTGGAACACCACACTCTGGAAAGTTAGAGGCTGAACAAAGCATCTGAACTGCCCTGGGTGAGAATAGGCCCCCAGCTACAGCGTCGTGCTGTGCCTATAGGTCGGCTTTGGGCAAGTTTGAAACTGAGAGCCAGATGCTCTGAGAATGCTGACCAAATACCACACAATACTGGGTGAAAAGTGGGTTCAGGAGAAAAAAGAAAGCCTGAGACAGTCATGCACACTCAGCCCCCAACAAATGTGATCACAGCCCACTCCTGGCTTGCTCTGTGCTGACCTGCATGGGCTTCCCTGATGAGTAGACTAGTGTTATAGTGGAGTCAGAAACCAGGGGAGCTACTGCAAGAAACAAACAGCCACAGATCACACTACCCCCAAACCCAAGAAGAAACCAGGGTCACTGAGCCTGGCTGCTTCCTCTAACTCTCTCTTCCAAAGCCCATGCCCCCAACGCCACCTAATGTCTGCTCTACAGCCAGCTAGGAACTTGCCATAGGTCTCAGAAAAACTTGAAAATACTGGTACAGAAGCTCTTTCTTGCACTTATCTCAGAAGCATAGCACACCATCACCCACCACATTTTTTAAAAAAGGAGGCACATCAAGACCAAGGTGACTGGATCCAAAGAAAGGAAGCCCACCCTACAGGAAATCTCCCAGAGATAGGTGTTTGTATAATTAAGAAAAAAATATTGGAAGACACTACAGTGATACCAACTAAAAAGAGAAAGAAAAAGAAAGAAGGAAAGAAACAAAGACTCCTCTATATCTGCCTCAAAAAAAAGCCCTCATGCTCAGAAAAAGCAACACATCACATACAATGAATATCTTAGGATTCAGAGCCACCCAGTAAAATAATGAAATATCTTCAGAAAAGGAAAATTTATCTGGAAATATATTATCTAAGTGACACAGAATACCAGACTGCAGTTCTTAATACACTCAGAGGGTTTAAACAATGTTGGTAGAGTACCCAGACACAGATAAATGATCTCAGAAAAAAAATTTGAGGAAAAGTAACATTTTAACAAAGAAAATAAAACTATAAAAAAAGCATCAAATAGAAATTTGAGAGATAAATAATGCAATAAAAGAACTGAGAAATGAACAAACTACCTTAGAAAATAGAGCCAACCAGGTGGAGGAAAGAATTAGTAACAACAAAGATTGGAACATAGAAACAACACAGAAAGAAGATTGGGACTTCAGAGTCAAAGGAACTTAAAGAACTCTACAAGAACTATCTGACTCCATTACAAAGAACATTAGAATAATAAGTCAAACTGTCACTATTTGAAGATGACATGATCAATTATATAGAAAATCACAAACAAATAGTAGATGAGAAATTGTCAAACCAATGGAAAGATCTAGAATACCAAATTCAAGAAGATAATAGATTCTCAAGCTGCCTAGACCCTAGCAGATCTTCTCCAAAACATATTATACTGAAGAGGTAAAAAGTCAAAGGCAAACACACAATTCTCAAGGCAGCTATGAAACAACAAAACAAAACAAAACAGAACAGAACAGAACAGAACAGAACGACAACAACAACAAAAAAACCCCACAAAAAAACAAAAAATATAACCTTAAAGGGAAAAGCTTATCAGGTTATCACCAGACTTCTCAGCAGAAACTCTATAAGCCAATGGGGAATCAAATATTCAAATATTCAAATATTAACATGAAAAGAGAGAAACTTCTAGCCAAGAATTAGTTATCCAGCAAAATAATTATTTACATATAAAAAAGAAATAAAGACCTTTTTGGACATACAGAAGCTGAAAAATTTCTCCAGCATGAGGCTGGCATTTCATGAAATACTGAAAGAGGCTATTTGACATGAAACAATAAATCAAAATAAATGGGGAAGAGTTGGGAACACAAGAAAGAAATAAAAAGGGAGGAAATGATGGCCATAGGAAATTCTCACATTCCAATCATCAGCCTTAATGTAAATGGACTGAACTCACCAATAAAAAGGCAGAGAGTAGCTGACTGAACTAAAAAACAAAATCCATCTATATGCTTTCTCCAAGAGATGTACCTAAGCAATAAGAACTGATATAGACCCAGAGTGAAAGGGTGGAAAACAATACTCCAAGCAAATAGCATCCAGAAAAAAGCAGGAGTTGCCATACTGATATCTGACAAAACAAACTTCAGGATAAAAATGGTGACAAGAGACAAAGATGGACATTTCATAGTGAGAAAAGAGACAATACAACAATAAGAAGACATAACACACATTAATATATGTCCCCAATTAGAAAGCACCAAAATTTACAAAACAACTAATAACAGATCTAAATGGAGAAACTAACAAAAACACAATTATAGTAGGGGTCCTAAAAACCCCTTTAACAACCATGAACAGATCATCTGAACATAAAATAAGAAAGCATTAGCTTTCTTATGATACATTACAGCAATTGAAAATAATTGACACTTACAAGACACTTAATCCAATAATAAAAGACTATATATCCTTTACTAGTGAACATGGAACATTCTCAAAGATAGACCATATGCTGGTACACAAAACTAGCCTCAGCAAATTAAAAAAGATTGAAATATTTTTCATATATATTATAATAACAGCAGATACATGTGTTATACATATATATTATAATAGTATGCATAATATGTATTTCCAGGTTGAGTAATAAAAATTGTTACAACATAATTCAATTTAAGGGTACTACTAGTAAAACAATATTTAATGTTAACATAATATTTAATTAAAATTAATGATACCCTTCTATCTTTCATCACTAAAAAAAAAAAAAAAAAAAAAAGATTGAAATAATACAAAGTGTATTTTCAGAGCACAAAGCTTTGATATTAGAGATCAACTTAAACAGAAAACAGAAAAAAATGATATATGAATAGAGATTAAACAACATCATATAAAATGACTCAATCAAAGAAGAAATAAAGAAGACATTAAAAATACATAAAAACTAATGACAATGGAGGAGAGAAAGACAAGATGGCAACTGGAGAGGAGGTTCCTAAAGCCTCTCCCAGAAAACACAATTGAACGGCCGTCCAGGAGCCAAGAAAGAAGACCCTGAGTGACAAACCGGCTGTTGAGAAATCCACAAATCGCAAGTAAACACCTGAAGGCTGGCGAGAAGGGGGCAAGTCAGGGAGAGGGAAGGGAGCAGAGATGGACCACGTGGGATCGGGACGTGATCCCTGCTGACTATTCAGAGCTGCGCAGTTTGGGGGAAGGGAGAGAGACTGGGGAGCTGGGGATGGAAGGAGTTTGGGAGCCACCCTCTGGAACTTCTGAGTGGTAGAAGGGCTGAGTGAGGACTCTGAACTGCAAAGATAACACCCCAGCTCTAAGCCCCCTGGAGACCTACACAGGACTGCAGTTCCTGTTCCGAGCCTGCTACAAAGGCGACCCTGCTGTCTCAGCCCAGGCCCACAGCTTTGGACTTATGGAGCGGGCACTTCCTTGTGCACCCCCGAGTTCCGAAAGCAGTGTGAGCCTTTAGACAGCCAGGTACTGAATCAGGGCTGGGAAGAAAGACTGATTTGATTTGCTAGCATTCACCCCAGCTAGCAAAAACAGCTTCCCCAGCAAAGGGCAGAAGGCAGAGCCGCCTTTGGTTGGCCTCTCACCAGGATATATGCACATCGCCTCCAAACGCTATCAGTTGGAGATCAGAAACAAGAAACAAACAGCCCCCTCTCCCCCAAAACTTCACCCCAGTGCCACCTACAGCAAGATACCACAAAAGCAATAATCTGGGCACTGAACATAAAGCCCTCATGTCCAAGAGGAAGAACCCAGAAGACAGGATGAATTCCTTAAAAACTAAAACTCCTCAGAAAGAACATGAAATTCGCCCAGAAGGTAGTCTGTTACCACTGGAAGGGACTCACTTAAGTGACGGAGAATTTAAAGCTGCCATTCTAAAGGCTGTGGGAGAAAAAAAAACCTATTGGCAGAACACCATAGCTGAGATAAATAATATAAAAAAAGATATAAACGACATAAAAAAGGAACTCTATGAACAAAAAGAACAATTTAACAGAGAAATTCAAAATATAAGAAAGATTGAGACGGAAATATGAGAAATAAATAATACAATAAAAGAAGTGAGAAATGAAATAACTGCCATAGGAAACAGGACCAACCAGATGGAGGAAAGAATTAGTGATACTGAAGACCAGAACATGGAAACAGCTCAGAAAGAGGAAGAGAGGGAATATAGAACCAAAAGGATTGAAAGAACTCTGCAAGAAATATCCGACTCCATGAGACAAAACAACATCAGGATAACAGGAATAGAAGAGGGGGCAGAGCAAGCTACAGAGAGCATACTCAAACAAATCGTAGATGAGAACTTTCCAAACCTATGGAAAGATCTGGAACCCCAAGTTCAAGAAGAAAACAGGTCCCCCAGATACCTGGACCCCAACAGATCTTCTCCAAGACACATGGTAATAAAGATGTCCAAAACTAAAGACAAAGAGACAATTCTCAAGGCAGCCAGGGAAAAAAGAACTATAAACTTTAGAGGAAAACCCATCAGGCTGGCATCAGATTTCTCAGCAGAAACTCTACAAGCCAGGAGACAGTGGAATCCAATATTCAAAAATTTAAAACAGAGAAACTTCCAGCCAAGAATAAATTATCCAGCAAAATTATCTTTCAGATATGAAGGTGGAATAAAGACCTTCTCAGACAAACAGAAGCTGAGGGAATTTGCCAGCATGGGGCCAGCACTCCAAGAAATACTGAAGGAGGCTCTTCAGCCTGAAACAAAACATCAGGAAAAATGGAACAAAGTTGGGGCAACGAGAAAGAAACAAAAACAAACAAACAAACAAACAAACAAAAACAAAGAAAGAAATAAGTAATGGCCACAGGAAATCCTCACATATGCATCATCACTCTAAATGTCAATGGACTGAACTCACCAATAAAAAGACACAGAGTAGCAGACTGGATTAAAAAACAGAATGCATCCATATGCTGTCTCCAAGAAACAAATCTCAGCTGTAAGGACAAACACAGACTCAGAATGAAAGAATGGGATACAATACTCCAAGCAAATGGTAACCAGAGAAAAGTAGGAGTGGCCATACTGATATCTGATGAAATAAACTTCAAGTTAAAAAGATAGTAAAAGACAAAGATGGTCATTACATAATGATAAAAGGCACAATGCAACAACAAGAAGACTTGACACCAATCAACATATATGCTCTCAACCAGGATGCACCAAAATATACAAAGAAACTACTAACAGACTTGAAAGGATAAACTGATGAATACACAATCATAGTGGGGGACTTAAACACCCTATGGCTAACACCCATGGGCTAACACCCATGGACAGATCATCCAAACAGAAAATAAATAAGGAAATAACAGCTCTAAACGACACATTACAGCAAATGGACATCATTGACACTTACAGGACACTTCATCCAGCAGAAAGAGACTACACCTTCTTTTCTGGTATGCATGGAACATTCTCAAGAATAGACCATATGCTGGGACACAAAAGTAGCCTCAGCAAATTCAAGAAGATCGAAATCATACCAAGTGCATTCTCAGACAACAAAGGTCTGAAATTGGAGATCAACTGTAAAAAGAAAGCAGAAAAAACCACATATACATGGAGATTTAACACCAGCTTATTAAAAAAGGACTGGATTAAAGAACAAATAAAAAATGAGATTAAAAAATATATAGAAAGTAATGACAATGAAAATACAACGTATCAGAATTATTGGGACACAGTGAAAGCGGTAATAAGAGGGAAATTTATATCATTACAGGCCTATCTTAAGAAACAAGAAAAATCACAAGCAAACATCTTAGCATCCCATCTTAAAGAACTCGAAAAAGAAGAGCAGACAAAACCCAAAGTCAGCAGAAGGAAAGAAATAATAAAAATTAAAGCAGAGCTGAACCAATTACAGAACAGAAAGACAAAAGAAAAAATTAATATTACGAAGAGCTGGTTCTTTGAGAAAGTCAACAAAATTGACAAACCCCTGGGGAGACTAATCAAAGGACGAAAGGAAAGGACACAAATATCCAAAATTAGAAATGAAAGGGGAGAAATTACCACTGATACCACAGAAATACAAAGGATTATAAGAAAATATTATGAAGGACTTCATGCCACAAAATTTAACAATCTATAAGAAATGGACAAGTTCCCTGAAACTTATAGCCTACCAAGACTGAACCAAGAAGAACTGGATAATCTAAATAGACCAATCAATAGCAATGAGATTAAAATGAAATAAATGAATGGGACTATATCAGACTAAAAAGCTTCTGCTCAGCAAAAGAAACCATCAACAAGGCAAAGAGACAGCCAACTGAATGGGAGAAAATATTTGCCAATGACGCATCAGATAAGGGTCTAATATCTAAAATATGTAAAGGACTAATAAGACTTAACAACAAAAAAACAAACAACCCAATTAAAAAGTGGGCAGAAGAACTAAACAGACACTTCTCCCATGAAGAAATACAAATGGCCAGCAAACATATGAAAAAATGCTCATCCTCATTAGCTATCAGGGAAATGCAAATCAAAACCACAAGGAGATACCACCTCACAGCTGTGAGAATGGCTATTATCAACAAGACAAGGAATAACAAGTGCTGGAGAGGATGTGGAGAAAAAGGAACTCTGGTACACTGCTGGTGGGAGTGCAAACTGGTACAAGCACTGTGGAAGGCAGTGTGGAGGTTCCTCAGAAAATTGGGAATGGAGTTACCATTTGACCCAGCAATCCCCCTTCTGGGGATCTACCCAAAGAACTTGAAAACCTTTGTCCGCAAAGAATTATGTACCCCAATGTTCATTCCAGCGCTGTTCACAGTGGCCAAAACATGGAAACAACCAAAGGTCCCTGCGACAGATGACTGGATAAAGAAGCTGTGGTACATATACACAATGGAATATTACTCAGCTGTAAGAAAAGACGAAATATTTCCATTTGCGACAAAATGGATGGACCCGGAGATCATCATGCTTACTGAAATAAGCCAGACAGAAAAAACAAAGAACTGCATGATTTCACTCATATGCCAAATATAAAACTGAAAGCAAAGAAAAAAAGAAATGAACAAACAAATAACCCATGGACACAATCAATAGTTTAATGTTTATTTGGGGACGAGTGGGTTAGGGAGGGGAGAAAGGGGAGGGGGTGGGAGAGGAGGGGGGGAAGCTAAATATAAGGTGATGGAAAGAGAAGTCACATTAGGTGGTGAACTTATTATATATCAAGTTGACAATGCACTGTAGAATTGTATG
>PVJL010016512.1:0-20750 GCA_004026885.1 Lyroderma lyra
CTCTCACTTACCTCTTGGTGCCCAGGATCCCAGTTTGACAAAAACTCATCTAAAGGAAGAAATGGTGGCAAAGAGAAACCCAAGATTCTACAATTAGTTGTGGAGGAGCGGATAAGGAAGTGGTGAAGGGGTTTTAGAAATCTAAAACTATTCAGGTTCAAGGTAATGTAACTGCTTGAAATAGCTAACATTTATTAAACTCCCACTACCTCACTAGCAGTTTAAGACAATAACTATTTTATGGCAGACCTTTTCTACTCCTTCAGTAAACCCACCTCTAATACCAAGATTAGAGTACACAATAGGGAGAAAGCTACATACAAAGATGCTCATTGAAGATTATTTATTAGAAATCTAAATTATGGAATTGTCAAAGAAAATACATATTCCCTCAAAAGAAATACCAATATATTATTAAAAGTGATCATTATAAGTGCTCACTATATAATATTTTAGGAAATGCTTAGGACATAATATTCTCAACTTTTTAATTTGAAAATTTTCAAACCTACAGAAAAGTTGTATAACTAGAACAATGCCTGTAATACCTTCCACCTAGTTTCACCAACTGTTGCCACATTTGTTTTATTTTTCTACATATAACACATGTGACCAGGGAACTGGTCCTTGGCCTGGTATCCACGTTCTTGGTACCTGGAACAAAGAATTGGGTAAGACACTGAAAAGTAGTAGTGAAAGAAAGAGCAGTTTATTAGAAGAAAGAACACTCCAAAGAGGTAGGAACATGACCCAGCAAGTGGCTCAAGGGCCCTGACTAAGAGGGTTGTTCTAGCTTTTATCCTCTTCAGTTGAGAGGGGTTATGTCTACCTGGACATGGGGCCTTTTCATTGGTACCTTTGATTGACAGGGAGTTATTACCTAACCTTTTATTAACTACTCATGCACCTTCCCAGAATTCAGCCTGTTATAATAATATTAATGTGTCCTGAGCATATGTATGATATTATAATGATGGTATAATAAGGTGAGGAGACAATAAGGTCAACATAAGTTTTTACTGAGCAGGCACGATTAACCAGTTTAGAATAGCGGGAATAATTGTATCTGTTTCCCCGCTGCTGTGATCAGCTTCTTTTGCTTCTGGTTAACTGTATTGACATAAGTGGATTGTCTTATGCCGAGTTAGGGAGGTTCATGGGCTGGTCATAGGGTGTGTCAGACCTCTAGTACTTACTTCTAGTTGCCTGCATTAAGACACACAGGTATGCTTTTCTTTTTTTTTTCTGAACCATCTACTTGTTCAGAAACAAACACCATGGTCTTAAATATTACAGCACATATCTTCTAAGACAAGAACATTCTTGTGCCTTTTCCTACAATTATCACACTCAAAATACTTAACATGAACTTTAGCCTATTATCTAATATAAATGTAATGATCATTTCTCCAATAGGTCAAAATATCATCTTTGTCTTTAGTTTGGTTGGTTTTATTCAAGATTCAATTAGAGACTTGACATTGTATTTAGTCGTTATGCCTCTTCAGTCTCTTTTGTTCTAAAACAATCCCTCAAGGGTGTTGTGTTTATTTTTAATTTCTTTCCTGACATTGATATGATATTTAAAAGATTCTAGGCCAATTATTTTTCAGAAATATTCTTCAATTTGTGTCTGTTTTCTCATATTTAGAAATTACCTGAATTTCTTGGTTAATTTACCAACTTTTTCTTTTTTCTAAATTCATTTTTATTGTGAGACTTAATTGGAGTGACATCTGTTAGCAAGGATTACATAGGTTTCAGGCATACAATTCTACAGTGCATTGTCAACTTGTTGTATAGTATGTTCACCACCCAGTGTGAGTTCTCTTTCCATCACCTTATATTTAGCTTCCCCTCCCTCCTCTCCCACCTCCTCCCCTTTCTCCCCTCCCTAATCTACTAGTTCCCAAATAGACATTGAACTATTGATTGTGTCCGTGGTTTGTTTGTTTGTTTGTTCATTTCTTTTATTTTTGTTGCTTGCAGTTTTATATTCTGCATATGTGTGAAGTCATAGAGTTCCTTCTTTTATTTTCTGTTGAAAATATGTTATTCTTTTTCTTGTCCTGTGAAAGTTGAAAGTCTATGATTTGTTTGTTTAAAGTATTAATATGAGATTTTATTTACATGTAATATTAGCTGGACCCAAGTACGTATATTTGAACTTCATCAATTTGTTGTCTAGAAAATAGTAACTAAGGACATGTATCTTAAGTATTCCAAGCACATTAAAGCAAATGAAAGAAACTCTAATTCCAACAGCAGAAAGTACCTATGTCAAGGGAATGTATCCTCTTCTTTGTTTCCTTTTATTTGTTAAACCAGTCTGTCTGCCAGAAAAAGGGAGACAGTTGGTCATAGATTTGAAGAGAGCAGGACAGAATCCTAGAGATAAAATCACCTGCGTAGTTAATGCTCAGGTGGCAGCACTATATCTGCCTTTAAAATTGTTTGACTATCATTAGTCAATGTTTACTTGGGGACGAGTAGGTCAGGGAGGGGAGAAAGGGGAGGGGGTGGAAGAGGAGGGGGAAGCTAAATATAAGGTGATGGAAAGAGAAGTCACATTAGGTGGTGACCTTATTATACATCAAGTTGACAATGCACTGTAGAGTTGTATGTCTGAAACCTATGTAATCCTTGCTAACAGATGTCACCCCATTAAGTCTAACAATATAAATGAATTAAAAAAATTGTTTGACTAGATCTAAAAATTTTGAGTCTTGATTTCCGAACTAAACAAGCAAAAGGAAGCCTAAATTTTATTTATCACTTAGCCCATCAAAGCTGCCAATTAATGACATAATTTATATAAGTAAGTGTCATGGCAAAGATTTTCCTTGAATGGTAAGTGCCTCGTACTTGAGACTTACAAATCTGAGTTATAAAATTCTGTCTGGAAAAAATCCAATCAGAAATGCTTTCTTTTCATATTACACACCTGGATACTTTCCATATAAACTTCTTATATCTAAGAACAGCCTACTGATTGCATTCAAGGTATTGGCTTAACCCAAGGGTGACAGTTTTTTGAGATCATGCTGTCACTCTTACCCATGGCAGTTATTGCTAATTAATCACAGTGTTCTTTTCTATTAGTCAGGACACTGCCTAGGAAATTTTCCAAAACAGCACTACAGGTAGCCACTAATGATAATTTGGAGGCAATACATCAGGGGAGAGCTTTATAACACTTACTAGAAAAAAAATTTTTTTGAAATCTCTTCTAGTTGTTAGCTTCTCAATTTCACCTGCACATGAATGGCAAGGGCCTAGAACAGTATTTCTTATAAATGACCTGCAGATAACTGGTGAAGCTGAACAAAATATTATTATCAGAGAATATTGAAAGTATGATTAGACAAGGGAAAGAAAGAATGTGTTAGTTAGGATTGATTATGGGTTTTGACAAATTGACCTCAATCTATATATAATAATAACTGAAGCAAAGTAGAAGCTTATTGCCTGCTTATGAAATCATCTTATGGTTTCCTGGTTGGTGGGATGAAAAATATGTGAGCTTCCCTCTATACAGCCATTAGGAGTAGAGGATGATGGAGGCTCTGCCTTCCTAAATACTTGACTTCCCAGACCACTGTGGGCATTTGCATCCAACTGGTATAAGAGAAAGAGTATGGAGAAGTGCCATGTGACAGGCTTTTACTGGTCAAGACTGAAAGTGGCTCGCAACAATAATGCTATTCTATTGGCGGGGACACAGTAACATGGCTGTACCTAACTTTAAATTGGGCTAAAATTTATAGCTTATGGCAGGGCAAACTCTTCCCAATGGCACTAAACTGTAGAAGGGAGCATAAGTGTTTGGTGGTCAGCCAGCCATCTCTACCCACAAAGAGGGACTTTTCCTTCAAATTACATGGCTCTGTGTAGGAATGGTGACAGCACAAGAGTGCACCTAGCAGCATGCCAGGAATATTCATCTGAGCCTTTTCCCATTTCCAGCTTGTCCATGACTCAGCCAAATATGAAGATGAAATTGATGATAGTAGAAATTATTAACCCTGTAATGTGTTACTGAAAAATTTGTGAAATTATAGTATCTAGCATAACTTTAACCTACAGTAAGAGTTCCACTTCTAGCTAGGATGTAGGAAGCAAGTAAGAACATTATGCCTATCATAAAAAATAAGACAAACTACAGAACAAATGCACAATCATAATTTGTATTGAACCCCTCATATAACTGAGGTCACAGGGCAACCAGGTAGCCTCAAATTCAAGGCCTCCCTAAGAATATAGCATGTGAGCTCTGGCAGAGTTGCCATCTGCTGTACAAACAAGTGAGAAAAATTCAGTTAAAATTTCTACCAAGTTGTAGGAGTGTGACTTTGAACAAATGTGACAGTATAGGACATTTGGGAGTCCCAGACACCAGGGGTGTTCACACTTTCTCATAAGGTCTTCTCCACAGACTTTCATTGGGTGCTCATGAGAAAAATTATGGCCAAGGCAGAAACCAGAGGAAGTCCTCCTCAGTGATGTAGGCCTGGAGGAGAGGAGTACATTTGCTGTGAGAAAGTCACAAAGCCCAACTTATATGCTTCCCTAGGGAACAAATGCTCAAGCCACTGGGAGTGGGACAGAAACTCTGTAGTCTTAGGACAAGTAGATGACCCACCACAGCTAAGGAAAGGGCAATACGGAAAAACATTATTATTGTTGGAGGTGGAGGTAAAAGTCCTGGGTTCACAATCCTATCCCAATACCATCAGAATCTTCTGCCACTGGGCAGATGCAGGAAAAGCCCATACAAGACTCACAAAAGACACAAAGCAGCTTTGCTGCCATGGAAAGAAGAGAGAGAATCACTTTGGAACCTTACCGTTAAGACTCAAGAATATGAGAAGACTGAGGTTGGGATGATACAACACTCAGCAATACTGAGTAACAAGGAATAGCAGTCAACTCACTGAGGATAGACAAGAGTATGAAGAGAGACCACTTCTGTGGTGTAAGTGCACAAGAAAGGCTGGAAGCTGAGGACAGAGCTGCAATGTTGAGAAAAACTTTCAGGCACCTAGGTCCCAACTTAAGTACAAGTTAATATTGTACGACTTTGAAGCCAGTGGCCCTCTGAAGCTAACCACAGGAACAAAAAAAACCTACTCAGCTGTTAACTAGATTAAGTGAACCCCACAAACAGAGCCTAGCAGAAAAAGAGGTGAGCCCATCTCCTGGGATAAATACCATTTTTCTCTGTCCGTAATGTCCTGAACACAATGTCTGATGTTCACTAAAAAGTGATAAGACAAATTAACAAAACAAAACAAAACAAAACAAAACAAAACACTGTGATGAGATAAAATAATCAACAAAACTAGACCTAGAGATGACTCAGATGTGGGAAATATGTGACAGGAAATGTAAAACAACTATTATTGATATGCAAAGGCTCTAGTAAAAAAGGTAGACAATATGCATGAAAACAATATGAAATTTCAGAGAAGAGATGGAAACTGTAAGGAAACATGTCATGGAAATTCTGGAAATAAAGCAAGATGAAACAGAGATCAAGACTTCTTATACAAACACCAAATTAAAACCCAGAGACAAAATTACCTATCAAAATGTCCAATTTCAATAGACTGACTATCCCGCACACTGGCCAGAATTTTAAGCAACTAGAACTCTTATAGTTTGCTGATTAGAATTCAAAATGATACAGCTACTTTAGAACATAGTGGTCAATTTTTGTAAAGTTAATTATACACTTTCAATATGACCTACCCCCCATTTCCTAGGTGTTTACCCAACAGAATTGAAAACCTATTTTCATCCAAAAAACTGTATGTGAGTATTTATAGTGACTTTATTCATTATCCCCCAAAGCTGGAAACAACCAGTTATCAATGCTTCAATGGGGGAATGGAAAAACAAGAGTGGTATATCCATACAGTTGAATACTATTCAGCAGAAGAAGAAAAGTACTGATAGTCCCAGCAACTTGAATAAATCTCAAGTGCATTATAATAAGCTAAAGGAGTAAAAATAGAGGAGATACATACTGCAAATTATTGAGTATATTAGAGGCTGGCTACCACAGGCATGGATCTCTGTGTTTGTAAATCAATACAACTACTCCCAACATATTCGGGTTGTAATTTCATTGACTTGTAAAGGATTATTTTCTAAAATTGAGAGGAACAGAAAACATTGATGAAGTTTTATTCTAACTAAATAGACACTTTCTTAGCAACATGAAAATATCATTTTAGTTATCTGGGCTCAAAATCAGTTTATCCAATGTCTACATTTACCTCTGTATTTTAGATTCTCCAACTGAGGAATGTGAATAAAGACCCATTTTTTAATACATTTTCACAAGTAGTAAGTACCTCTATAATAACATCCCTTGAACACACATATATATTAATTCTAGCGGTGTGAGAAGTGTTCATTAAATCAGAAGATTAGCCAACCTAACCAGACATTTTAGTAATAAGTGTATATTTTAGCCAAGCATATGGAAATGATGTAGACTGAGAAAAATAAAGGTGAGTGTATAGGCCAAGGAAACACTTTTAAAAATCAAAGTCCTTTTAGTAACATAGTTTCACCTTCTTATTAATGAGTATGTCATCTACACATCCATCTTATTACATTTCCTATATCTCAAGGGCAGGTGGCACATTTTGTTCATTTTGCTACTGGGTTAAATTTTTTCGAGACAGTGTGTACTAGTATAATGCCTCATAAATCTGTGGCAATTTAAAAATAAAGACTAAAAATCATTTTATTATAATGAAATGTTTTCTAATGTCTTAAAATTATTCATCACAATTATGATACTCTATATTGTAATATACACATTTATTAAATAATAATGTGTAGGAAAACAACATGATCATTTTATTTATGTCATCTCTAGATTGCTAAACAGAATGCTTATTTAACAATTGAAGTCCAGCCCTTCAATGGAACTTAAAACAAATACAATTTTAAGATGATTTTGTCCTTGTCTGAATTTTTCCATTACATTCTTGTTTTATTATACTACTTGTTGGGCATCAACTCACATATATCTATCTATCTATCTATATTCATCTATCTATCTATCTATCTATCTATCTATCTATCTATCTATGTAAAACAACTTCCTTCTTTTTACTTTTCTTATGAAAATAAACTTTCACTCAAAGATGGAAAAGTATCAAAAGATTGAATCATCTTCCATCCTGTTTTGTTTATCCAGTGTTGGACCCTATTGGTTCAGTATCCAGTCAGAAACGTTGCAGTTCCCTGAGGAAGGCAGTGGGACATGATAGTTCAAGTATATATGAGGGTCTCTCATAGAAGAGCCTGGAGAACTTCCTAGCCAGGCTTTGTGTGCTCGGGCTTCCTAAACACTTTAGATAAACTTAAAATACATTGTGGATCTCAGACATCTCTATAGTGGTTTTCAAACTGGGGTTTGAGTGGGAGTTGCATGTTAGATAGTTTAAAGGGTATTAATTTCCAGGTCCTCAAATTCTATATTATTCATGTCGAAATCTGATCTACTTGAGAACACAGGTTTGATCAAGGCATTCAGCCAGGTCTCTTTCCCAGGCACCTTTGCTCTACTTCATAAAATAAAGGAAAACCTCTCACTCATCTGGAATCCTGTTATGGGTCCTGCCCCAGACAAAAGTGCCTAAAGGGACATTGCCTTGATCAAATCACTGGTTTGTGTCTCACCTGTAAGATTTCAAGAACGAGAGAAAGCTTTCCACAATTAAAAACCTGTGCCATAGTGTGCTACATTGTATGTAATGTGTAAACTCCTTATAGGTTTAATAAATGAAAACATACACTTACCTTGTTCTTTTTATATTTATTAGAATTTATTACAGGGCATCTGAAAATAAATGACCAGCCACTGTTCAAGTTTTCTAATATTGAGAATCTCATAGCTTTCAGAGAATAGATTCTAACTTTATCTTTTGAGCCCATTACTGATTGATATGTCTATTTGATTTATTTCTTAATGTGTATTTAGGGTTGATCTTGTTAAGAACTGCCTTGTTCATTCTCCCTTCTCCTCTAACTTAAAATACTTTTTTTCTCCCCATTGGTTCTTATTCTTTAACAAATAACATACTCAATTTTTTCCACCTTACCATAAAAATCACTAACACTACATCTCTAGTTGCCTCTTAACACATTTCTCTTCCCAAACAAGGGTTTACAAAACTAATCCTCAGTTCATCCTCACTTTCTCACTCCTATTCACTTCATGATACTCTCACTCTCTGCCATCCCGCTGGCACACATTCCCAATAACCCAGTTGCCAAAGCCAAAGGCATTTGTCGCTTTCCTGCCTACCTGTCATTTGACTCTGTTTAAGAAATTGCATATAAACTGCCTACCTACCAGCCACTCAGGTGGATGCTGTGGTCACAGATGTGAAAAGCAGATGTGATCCCTACCCTCCTGAGGCTCACCTGATCAGCTGTTCCTGATCATGCTCAAGTCTCTTGACCTTCACAGCTCACCTTGGCAGGCTTCCTTTAAGTGCCCCTTAAATTTCCCTATTTTCCAACTATCATGGTTATTATTTTATTTCATTCTGATTATACATATCTTCTCAGAGCAGTCACTTCTATACCTATGCTTTCTATATGCTACAATGCCAATGCCATTTTAAATGTTTTCACTTAACAGAATTATTTTACATAGGATGCCTTATCTACTAAAACCATATATTCAAGTGGCCCCTTGAAAGTAACCACAAAAAAAACTGATAATTCTTAGAGTGCCCACTCTAGAAAACTCCCCCAATCATGTATTTTTGGTTTGATATAACATGTGTGCTATATTGAAAACATGAGTTGGCATATCACAAAGCAGACATAGCCAAAAAGAATTATATCCAACTTTCTACAAGAGAGCTTCTTTTTCATGTTCCACTTAACAGAGCCTAAACTTACCTTCCACCACAAACTGATCCGCTTTTCACATTCTCTGTCTAGGAGAAAGTCACTGCTATCTAACTGTGGTCTCCCAAGCTAGAAATCTAGCGACCATTCTTGCCACCCCTCTTCACTTCTGCCTGCATATCTAGTGACCAGGTACTCTCATTCTGCCTCACACATGATCTCAAATTATTTCCCTCTGTTCCAGTCACTGCCTTTAATCTCAACCCTCATTTCTACTCTAGATGAATACAAAGTGTCTTCTTTGGTATTGTTGCTTTCTTCAATCTGCCTGTTGTCTGTGCAGAGTGACCTCAGTACAAACTCTGAGTGAACCCTCAACTTCACATTATTCAGTTGGTTTATGTTTCCACCATAAAATTCAAACTTTTTACCCCAACATCTACTACTTTGGGGTCAAATAGATCTAGACTTGACTTGCAAGTTGAAATAATTCCCAAAAATGTGACCTCAGACGACTGAGCTCTCTAAGCCTTTATTTTCTTACCTACCTGAGCTCATTGAGGGCAGAAGAGTTTCACAGATACAGTGCCTGGCACAAAGGAGAGTCTTAATGCTGGATGAAGAGGAAACTATTTCAAAATCCACTTCAAAAATGTTCTTTTTAAAAAAATATTCCTAATACAACATCTCTGCTTCCCAAGTTTTACTTCCTCCTCTGTTTTCTGATAATCACAATCATGTGCCTGTGAAGATATCCACATTGTCTGGAATCAAAACCTGGCCCCAAACCTAAGTAATCATGGTTCCTTGTGTGTGTTACTTAACTACTTGGTGTCCATTTCTTCTGTTAAATCTATCACCTGAGGATTGTTTTTGGATGGATAAATGAATACCTCCCTTGGAATGAGTCTAGGTCCATACTAAGTTCTTGCCAAATGTTACCTTTCATTATCATCATCTTCATTAAATTAGGATCAAGGTATTCTACTTTGTGGTTCTCAATTTTGTATTAGAAAATTGTGCTTTATTCATTGTTGTTGGTGAAAATGGTGAGATCTGGAAAATCCTACTGTGAGGGAAAGAAAATAGGCAAGAAATGTGAATTAGTAGATCCCTATGTTTTTAAGTTGAAAGGGATGCTATCTGTTCCTGTTTCACCAAGTAGGAAGTGAAGGGATGACATGTCCTCGAATCTCATTCAAGGCTCACAGTCTCACTTAATTGACAGTAGGAGAAGGTCCCTGGTGGTTTCTATGAATAAGTTGCATGTGAAAATTACTACTTTTTGGATGGCAGGAGAGAGCATTTAGTTACAAAAATGGTCAACAACTGGGCTTTAACTAAGTTTGGTCATCAATACATCAAATGAGTCAGCTGTCATACCTGGTAAAACCAAGATGCTAAAGGAGCTCACTCTTTACTAACAGGGACTTCCATAGAGCCACTGACCTAGGGCTGCTTGCATTAACTAACACATGCTGAACTTCTCATAAGACTGGACAGCTGCAGGCTGCAAGTGATGAATGGAAACCAGACTGTGAAGCAAGCCATGTGTGGGGTTGAATGGGGGCAGGGCAACGTAAAAGGAATTCTAAGCCTGATTGGTTCCTCACATTCTGTGTTGTGGTTGCCAGGTGATGGTCAGGTAAACTGCCTTCACTGCAGATATGGCTGAAGTAAGAGAAGGAGCTCTGCTGTGTACTCTCTCTGTAGTAGCTATAGTTTTCAGTACTTGTTCATCCTCCACTTCTTTTAAATAAGCACTCTGGTCACTGCCCTCACAGACTAGTCAGCTCCTGAAAGGTGGGTAGTGGAAGGGCGGGAGGCGGGGAGGCGGGAAGAGAGTAGGAGCAACTGAGCGTAGGCCCCTGCCTGGGATTGGTGGCCCATCAGACAAGGTAGCTTGGGCATAAGTAGCCCTGGGCTGTATGTGCTTGTCACACATTTGTTGGACTGGAAGGGACTGTGGAGCGCAGCAAAGTTTGGAGGCAAGAAGAGGCAGCAACAGAGGTGCGGAGTAAAAGTGCCCCATGAACAACACTCTCAGCTGTTGCTATTGCCTCAGTCAGGGCCAGTGCTCAGGCTCCAGAGAGCCATACTACAAATCTGAGGTCTATGAGGTGGTGGCTGGAAACACTGTGGAGGCAGTGTCATCACCTTATGCCCTAGAACCTGCTGAGCAGGATTTGGAAGCTGGTGATGGCAGTCATGTGCAGCAGAAAATCAGCTGTCCAGAGGTGTCCAAAGGTGACGAGATGGGGAATGTTATCAGTTTTCAGCTGAATCTGTGGATGCCCCCAAGGTCCTTTCGGTGGGAACTGCTGTCCCCAGCTCCTTCCCTTCTGAAGTCAGCTTTTCCAGGACTGGGTACGAGAACGAAGACTGGCTCTGTCTAGCATCCCCACTCTTTCATCTTTCCCCATCATCTCCCACCAGTTTTTTTTCCACCTTTACTACCTGAATGCCCAGTTCTTTCCCCTTTCCCATCCCAGCCCAAGAACCTCCAGCCTTGGGTCCTTCCTGTTTTTGGCTCAGTTGAATGTTTCATGGAACTTTGAATATACTTTTGAAGGTATTTTCTCCCTTTTCTCAATGAAAATTTTTTTTATTTTGGTTGGTTCCCTGACCGCGAAGATAACCCAATCCATGGCGGCGAGAGTGCTGAAACCTAGCCACTAGGCCACCAGGGAAATTCTCAATGAAAACTTTAATACCCCAACTTCAGGGTACTCATCCCATCTCCCTCTCCTTACTTCTCTATGTAGGACTCTTGAACTAATTAATTGTACTTTTAAAAACAAAGCAAGTGCTTGTGAAAACTCCTGCTCTACTTATTATTGTAAAGTAGGCTTGTGATTGTACAACCAGTGAGTAGATTGTAATGTTAGATGAGAGAACAAAATTGGACCTTTATATAATTATTTTCAATATATGTATCTCAAGCCCCTCTTACATAAAAATATTTATTGGGTATAGTCTCCCTGAACTGCCCATGAAGAAACCAAGGCTTAAAGATCTGAAATGACTGTGCAGTGCAGCTCGCTACTGAATGGAAGAGCTAATGTGGACATGATAGATGCGCCATAATTTATTCCTGGGCTGCTTACAAAACTCTTAAAAATGCATTTTATAGTTTATCATCTATCCATAAAGTAGGCCTCTCTTAATTTACTCCAGTCTTGATCATTCCCAAAGTTATTGTGCACAATTCAAAAGCAACTTTTACCTCTCCATTCTATATCTATACATTTCTTATGATGGGTGGTTAGAGTAAAATTAGAAGTCAAGAAATAGCATTTATTTACCAGGTAAACTAGTTCATCTTTTTTGAAGAGTTTGTTCTGGTGACCACGAATTGAAGCTGAGATTATCCTGGACACAGGGCTCTTAGGGGAAGCTGCTAGGTGGGCAGATGAGGTAACAAAGATTAAGTGTAGATAAGAGTGTTAAGTAAGAAAAGTTGAAAAGTTTGTGAGTACAGGAGTAACTTTTTTATGTTTAACATGATAGTTAAAATTCCATTTCAATTTGTCTTTAGTGATTTTGACATTCAATAAATTGATATGGGGGAGTTCCCTGATGGTGTAGTGGCTTAAGGCTTCGTCGTTGGCACTGTCAGCGCTACAGCCTGGGTTTGATTCACAGTCAGGGAGCTACCCACATACCAAAAAGCAAAAAAAAATAAAAAATAAAAAATAAAAAGTGATATGGGAAACCTCAATTTTAGCCTTTGCCTATTACTAAGTTCCATGGAGACATGGTCACAACAGCAACTATAAATTACAAGCACACTAAATATTTGCTTTTAATGTCTTCATTTTGACAAATTCACATTAGTTTTTCTGGAAACTAAGGCCTACTTACTTGTAAAACAATTTAGATTTTCTATAATAAAGAACTAAATTGTGTTGGTTACTTACACAAAATCATACATGAATGATGTTCTGCCTTGTTCTTTTGAAATAGAACATGATTTCTTCAAGCCATTTCATTCGAAAAGAGCATCCTAAGAACCTAGTATGGATTTCAGATAGATTTAAAAGAATTTTTCTACTATGCTACCTTTATCTAACAGTATACCTAATATAACTGATGGTAGTATCAATAACAAAAAACACAGCAACATCCTGTTATCCAATTTTATTCTTATTAATCAACAGCCTTTTATGTTCTGACCTTGTGAGCTTTGGTCATTTCTCTAAAGGTGCTCTCTCAAGTGAATCCTCTTCCCCCTCCCCTTAAAGTGTCAGGAGGAAAGGAATTGGCACTACTATCTTTCATTTTTCGAGTAGCTCTTTTACAACCTCTTTCTGCCTTCTATTTTTTCTTGTGGCAATATTCACAAGCATTTAATGTAAAAAAATTTAGAAAACACAGAAAAGTAATTATTTTTCCCAGAATATCCAGAACTTTTATTAATATTTTGCTATTGACTCTTTCTGTATTTTTTGTATGCATATAAAATAATTTTACTTTCCAAAAACTGTGGTCACTCTTTATGTGCTGCTTTATAACTTTTTGTTATGAAAAGAAGTAATGACATCAAGGTCCTCAAACTGTTCTTGAGAGCTATAGAGTACTCCAGGATGTATTTCCATGCATCTGCATGTTGCTGTACAGCAGGTCTTTCAATAACAGCTTAGTGTACCATGAAATGGTTGGAACATCACTCACTTACCCATCCCTTATGGCTGGGCATCACTTAAAGTGAAATCCTGCACAACCCCATTATCAAGCTGTATTTGAAAACTTTCTTAAAATATTACAAAATTATGCATGGACCTCTATTTTTTTTTCCCACTCATCAGCTATCTTTAAGGTATCTTGTAAGTGACCAATGACAATTCTTCTTTTCCATATTTAGCCCAGAAAAGCCAAAAGATGGGACACCTTTGAGGTAGACTCTCTGTTTGCACCTTTTGCCACTTCTTCTTGGACTCAATAGGTCACATGATTAAACTATGTCTTTAAACTACTGTGTTCTTCCCTACTTGTTCTAGAAAGCATATGTTTGAAAAAAATGAATGCTAGGATTTAGGATTTAGGTCACAGTTAAGATTTCATTTAAACAAATAATTTTTAAAAAGTGGTTTCTCTGTCAGTGTTGAATGTGTGGTTTTGGCCCCAAGTTCTGTAGTGTTCAACCAAATGACCTATTTCACATTCATATTCATGTGACATTCTAAGGTAATGAATGCTGTACTAGGGGACTTTAGAGCCAATATGCTCTATGGGGTTTCCCAGGTTAGGCTCAGAGTGTGATGAAACTAGTGTCAATTTCTTGTGTTTTGCTTGTTTTAAGATAAGAATCAGAACTGGAGTATTTCAACCCTCCAGACTACCTACTTATTTTCCTCAATGTCATATAAAATCATGTTTATTTGCTTAAAAAGGAACACATGACCAAGAATTTCTGTTGCTTATTCAGCAGGAATACCAGAAGTGGGAGGGATCCATAATATTTGAGGTAATAAAGCACAATAAAAAATGGGAGTTTCTAACCTGTTGTTTTGGGTTAATAGTGCTGTATTTCTCAGTTTCTTCCATGGGCTGCTCATCTCTAGAGAGTGGAGACAGTAAAAGAAAAGCTATCTCCTGTCCCTCTGTCTTCAGTTGTAAGAATGCCCATCCCACGTTAAAAGAGGCCCTGTGGGAAACAAAGTGGAGTTTTTATTATTGTTTGTGGCCTTTCTAACAGCAAAATAATTTTCTGTGCTTGTAAATATGTTCAATTAGGTTAGCACACTCATTTCAAAATTTAAATTCAAGAAAGATTATGTTTCAATTAAGTAAAGATGCATTTTTGTTTTAGTAAGGTGTTTTAGCTGATTCCCAGTAGGTGGTCCAGGATGCTTCCAGGGCAGCTGGTGCACCTCAGGGGTCTCAGTTCTGTCAGCTCTGAGATCTCAGTAATTCAGGGAAGCCAGGTGTAAATGGAGAATTGGAAACAACCACTGAGTATTGGGTGAGATATAAAACAGATAAAAGTCTTTATTAGCTAAGCATCTTACCTGGCCTAATTTGTGGTTCACTTTGCTTTTGTACAGGGAGAGTCTTTCATTTGTGGCCATTCAAGAATATTTCTCACATCAAAGAAATAAAAAAACAAGTTTTTTTTACATTTTACTTTATGGAATTCTCTTGCCAGGCCATTTGAATGACAAATATTGTTGAAAATTATTTAATAAGAAGTGAAATGATATTTTCTCTAATTTATTTTCATTTATTTTTATTTTTTATGTGTGTAGATCCTCAGTTGGGAATCAAACCCAGGCTGCAGCATTGACAGCACTGAAGACTTAGTGACTACACCACCAGGGAACTCCCTCTCTCATTTTCTATGTTGGTAATCCATCAGAAAATTAGCAACTACAATACTTTAATTTTCTGTGGCATTGGTATAAAAATTGATCAGTTATTTATTTTTATTCTTAGTGTAAGAAAATATGAAGAAAAATAATGTATGTAAACAGTTGAAAAGTTAATTAAGAAAGTAATAAATTAAATGAAAATTATGTCTGCCATGATTCCTAAAAAATGTAATGAACTCAATACTTAGCATATACAGGTTGCTGTAGATTCTCTGAATCTTCTCTTTTCTTCCTAAATAACAAATGTATGTATTTAGGAAAGTCTTGGGCCTAGTAATTCCCATTTTTGAATTCTGACACTGAAGTTAAGTTTTAATAACTTGATTGTGGTATAAAGATTTGTCTTAGTTTTTTAATCTTATTTTTAACAAAAGACACAAAAGTATACTAATTAGTTATTTTTAGCACTATCTGTTGTCTTCCTGTCATGAAAAGTGAAAGCTTAGCTTCATCACTCCACTGTGAACTCATTTCCCTCCCCCTGTTGCCTCTACATGAATCATGGATTTTATTAAATCAAAATCAGCGTTTACATTGCAATGACTATGAAACAATGTTCAGGGCTGAGACAGTTCTCTGGCTGGGCCTCATGCTTGCCAACACTCTATTCTTTTTTTAAAATATTCCTGAAACCTGAGCCCTTTTGCACTTCTGCAGGAAAATCCACTCTCCCTCTTTCTAGCCAACTGGTCTTCCTGCTTCCATAAAAATATTTTCGTACTCAACAATCTGGTAATACAATAAAGTTGACTATCATACAGAGATAGTACATTTGAGCTGCACTAACCAAATACCTGGCGAAACTTCATTTGTGTGTGTGAAATTAATTTCCAGACTTAATTCACTTGTCTTCTTTCTCACAGCTACTCTCCCCCTGCCAGTGTTGTAACATTAGTCACATGCCTATCAAATATGTATTTCATCTACTAAATACATCTGCTCCATTTTTTTTTCTGAAACAATGTTTCTCAAACTTTTGTTAATTTACTCTAGAATAGAGTAGTTTTCCCTAGGCCTGCACTGTACTGGTTTTCCTGGCAGATCCCCTTGAATCATCTGGGATCTCACTGAACTGTTTTTTTTTGTTGTTTGTTTGTTTGTTTTGGTTGGAACCCTATGTCCAGTCCCTAGGTTTCCCTGTGTCTTGTTATACTCCCTGTTTTACTGGTGCAAATTTCCCTGGGAAAAGGGCAGGTTTTCAGAGCTCTAGCCATCTGAAATGCCTCCTTTTGATTAAGTATAGAATTCTAGGTAGGTACTAATTTTTGTCATTCTAAAGACATTTCTCATTGATAGTATTTTCTTAAATCTGTTCACATTGTATAATACATTGTACATTACCCATTCAGTCACCCCACTCCCTCCCTTACTTCTCTGGAAACTTTAGGTACCTTCTCCATCTTTGCAATTCTAAAATTGTGTGTTATAGTTTGGTATGGACTTTTTCATTCTATTGGGGCCATTATGTCTGCAGATTTTCTCTCCTTTCAGTGTATGTTTTTGTTTCTTTGATTTTTTCTGTTCCTTTTTGTTTGAAGTATCCCTATGGTTCAGATGTTGAAACTCTCAGACACATATTCCTTCACAAATATCTCAAATTTCCTTCTCCTATTTTCTATTTTGTCTTTTTGATCTACTTCCTGGAGATTTCCTTGACTTACTTTGCCCTTGCATTCAACACTTTGTTTTGACTATTTTATTAGTAATTTATTGAGTTCTCTCACATTCTGGCATTCTTTCATAATTGCATTTGACTCTCACCAGTAGAATTTGCCTGTCTGAGGTTAAGAATGATTTCCTTTAAGTTTGTATTTGGTCCTGAATGTTATCACTACCTTTAATTTCCTTCTTGTTGTTTTGATCTCTCTCATTTGGGGGCACTTTTCTCAGATGTGTGGGGGTCTCTGACTGTCTCTTGATTTAATTGGAAACACCAGGGATGAGCAGAACTTTTGTTAACTGACAGGTCTCACTGCAAAATATTGGGGGTCAAGCCTCTGAATTCTGAGCCTGCCTTGGGTTCTCTAAGACAAACTGGCTCTCTTGTTCCTGTCCCAGCCACACTTTGTTGACACTAAGATTGTGCTTCCTTTGTTCTGTCAGGTCAGTTACCACTGCTTTAGCTAAACTTCTGCTTCCTAAATTTAAAAATCATCTTCTCTTTAACCTGTATCTTGTAGAATCTTTTCATACCTTTAATTCTAAAGTGATATCTGTGAAAGGAAGGAGAGAGGAAATAGATTCATGGTCAGTCCATTAGGTTTAACTCAAACTCAGAACCTATAATTAAAGTGAAAATCAAAGTTTAAAGATTTTATTCAATATAATAATATTGATACAGACAATCTTTTTGGATATGTCAATAATTTGCTTACTAAACTTTTCTACTAAGGACTTGATTAAGAATTCTATTCAAACCATGCATGCTGCCTACTGTTCTAATAACATGAGACCTCAATAGAGTAGCATTCGTTAATGCATAAGAAGTTAGAAAATTTTAAATTAATGAAAACTCAGTCATTTTTTAATATCTAAAACTTGTAAAAAAGTAAACACACACAACAAAACAAACTGGTTTTATTTTTAATGAGTTAAAATGAGGCAATAGGCATAATGATTGAGGGCAGGAGTTCAATGGTACTTGATGTTTGATGGTAAGATTGGGTTGTGATTCATTAGATTTCTATGTATGATTATTTCTTTAGTCTTGGCATTGAAACTTAAGTTTACTAAGTAACCCCGTCTCTTTCTTGTAGAGGTTGTGAAAGTCTGCCATCTGTTATTAATGCAAAAGAATCAAAAGAAAAAAATACTATATTCCCTATCTATTTTAGTTACCAATTAAAATAATACCAATGAACATTAAACTATCAGTAGTATTTTCAGCTGTTTGATATATGTATGCCTGTGTGCCTGTGTGTATGTAAACATATATATATGTGTGGTGTGTGTGTGTGTGTGTGTGTGTGTGTGTGTGTGTATGCATACACACACACACACACACACACACCACATATATATATATATATATATATATATATATATATATATATCCTTTACATTTTGTATCCTTATGGTTTTCAGTATAGTTTATTGAGCTTGTGAGCCAACAGTGGTTGATATTTTATTATAAAGTACAATTGTCTTAAATCTTCAAGCAATGTGAGGATAAAAGTAACCTACTGGCATTCAGTATATCCTGATTTGCTCAGAGGCTTAATTCTGCCCCCTCTAGTGAGTACTAAATACTTGATACTGAAAAGTTTGAATATTTGGTAGGAAGCCTTGGCTCATGAGGAAGTGTTTTCTGTTTGTCTGGATCAGCCAGAAGGCTGTAAGTTGCTGATTATCTATATAAGCTCTCATAGGACTGTAAGACCATGCCTAGTTAAACCATTTAAATGTTTCAAATACTAATATTTTCATAGACAAACCAATATGCTTTTACCAAAGGAAAAATATATAAATGAAGAAAACTGAGAGCAAATATCACCCCAAAGCTTTACCAACTAGTCTATAATCTGGTGCATTTCCTTCCCATTCTCTTAGTCAGCAAATATACTTTTTGATCAAGATTGACTTTATTATGGTGGATTATATGCCAGATTGAACCTTAATAGTAGTGACTGTAAAAGGTAACTTTGCATTTGGAACACAGGTATTGAATTAAATTTTCATGATTCACAGTGTATTTGTTTTTTGAGTTTCCAAAAAAATTACATGTCAACTAAACACCTTAAGGAACATATCAGAGTGTCAGATATAATCAAAATATTTCTAAACATGCAGGATAATATGTTCCTCCTAATAGTGACACTGTTCAAAAATATAATGTCTGGAACTTTCTGTAAGTAAGGAATAAGTGCGTTTGGAGTAAAACATCTGAAATGAGCAAAATTACATTTTCTATAAGTACATGAATATTTCTGATTATTGGCTACTGGGGAGAGAAGAGGAGAGTATGGGGAAAACCATTCTGTATTAATATCAGGAAGGAGGGCTCATCTGAATTAGTTTTAAAATACAACAAAAACAAGTATATTAAAATTGTTGATATTCTGTGATATTAAAGAATGCTACCATTACATATAACTATTCACAGTGACTGGGATTTGGTTATTGGCCTCGCTTTAAGGTAAAGAATTGTCTTAACCAAGTTGTGGCTCTTTCAGTGTTTGATTACTGCTGTATTGTTGGGCTCTTCACAAATCAGTGCATACTTCTAAAGTGTTTTAAAAATAGCTCATTCTCCAGTTGATCTCAAAGCATTCATTGTCACTTCTCTGGTACCTTAAATTCTAATTTGTATCTGGAATAAGACTTACCTTCCAATTGTAATAAATTTTAAATAATTTGTCAAAATTTGTTGAACTTTTTAATTTGTCCCAGACTCTGTGCTCAGTAGTTGAAGGTAGGCGAGAGGAGTAAGTGTCCTCCTTCCCTGAAGCAGCTCCCTTTCTAATGAGGAGACATCCTGGAAGCAGTTAATACCATATAAGGGGTGCTTGCTTAGATGTGTGAGGGTGTAGAAAGGCAGGATCTCTGCAGTGTGGCTGCTGGCAAATGTATCCTGCAGGGAGATGGAGGTTAACATCCCTAAAATGAGGAGGAAGAAAAAGGCAGTGTAGGCATAGAGAGCAGCATGAGTGAGGCAGGAATGTGACCCGATAAGTGTCAGACAACAGAGAATAGAATTAATAAAATTTAGAAATGAATGAAAAGTATTCTCTGAGGTTCTCATTTCAGTCATGTAATGACAGAGTTATTTACACATGAAGTCACAGTTAAATTGTCAAGCTTTCTTTATTTGTATTTTGGACATGAGAAAATCTTGAAATAAGATTCCTTTATCCTCCAGATAAGGAAACTGATGTGCAGAGAAACCTTTTGTCCCCAAGATTGTGGGCCATAGAGCAGCTTCAGCTCACACACCTCTGACTCAAACATTTGTTTTGTCACACTGTCCCCCAAATAAATATTTCTAATGACTTTCACTAACAGAATTGGCTTTCATTTACTGCAATAAAATGCTCCTGGTTCAACATTATGTAAAGCACTATGTTTTATTGTACTAAATCATGAAACAAGAAAATTTCAAAGCTGCTTTTATTGCTTACAAGAAAACACTGAAATGTTTTTTTAAGCACATTACACTATTAGAAAGGGCATTCATACTAGGCATATGCCACATTTGATTACAGGTACTATACCAAGTGCATCACTTTATAACCCATTCCCCAAATCTATTCTGTGGAATTTAGAGCATCTAATAGGTTTACCATAGCTGGGCAAGATATCACACCCAAGTACGTTATAAAATGTAAGAAAAATCTTAATGTGTAATCATTTTACATTTTAACCAAGAGCAAAATACACTTTTATAGGTTTATACAGGGTGATTTTTTTTTATTTCCCTGACTCTTCAGGAAAGGCCAAAGCCATTAACTAAAATGTCTAATTCTTGCCTAATGATATTTGTAAGTGACAAAACCATCA